>CAKNYM010046392.1:0-35932 GCA_932195095.1 Andricus curvator | reverse complement strand
AGACTTCTCCTAGCGTCAGATAGTACTCGTATTCTGTCAACAATATGACTGCTTATTAATTATTGTAACCATATTCAGCAGAAACCCTTGGTACAGGGACCCTCTATCCGCAACCCGAGGACGCGTCCGGTGGCTTTGTCATAGGCCCTTCGGTTCGAATCCCAAGGAACTAAAACCGAATACCGAATGGTATTATAATGGTATATATATATATATATATATATATATATATATATATATATATATAAGTGGGGTAATGAGTGCGATGGGAGAAAGTTTTTGGGGAAAGATGGTAAATATGAGTTAAACATTAGTGAGGGAGAGGGGAATAAGTTATGGTGGTTAAGGGATGAGAGGTATATGGAAAAGAGATGATGGGGAAGAGAAGAGTAGGTGAAGAGGATGAAGTGGTTAAAGGGGGTGATGGGTGAGAGATATGGTAGAAGATATGCAAAATGTATACGCTTGCCTACGAAAGAAACAGAATGACTTTTCTCAAGATAGAAAGCCTTACTCAACGAAAAATATTGCTGTGACTTCTTTATTTATTCGTGTATATTTAAAGAGATTTATAATATATTTTATACTTTCGGCAAGAATATTTTCATAGACAAGTTTTTTGTCCTAAGCCAATAAATAATTCTGAATATGTGACATTATACTTGAATATTCCTTAGCTATTTGGTATTATTCGACAAATACGGTAGTGACCGCAATCACCAAATCAAATTAGCGAATTGACCTAATTATCAGGACTGAAATACATCAGAGATATGACCGTCGCAGATATCGAAATCTCTATTACGTGAAATAGAAATTGGGTTATTATAATATAATCACGTGATTCTCACGTACAGCTCTCGACATTGGTCAATTATACATATCATTTATCCTGAAGTATGTTGCATTTAAACCATTGAGGTACCACATAAGTTTCTTCGTTAACGCATTCGATAAATCACATTACAAATATAAAACTCGATGGATTCATCGAAAATTGTGCTGTGATATATATATATATATATATATATATATATATATATATACACGAGACTTTTTCCGGATCATCGTATTGAATCCGTTGCATACTGTAACCACCTATCTCATCGTCGTGAGACGTGATTACAGCTGAAATTTTACAGCATTTTCGCTGGGAGCGGGTGCAGTTTTTCAGATTAGCACCCGCTCCCGGCGAAATCCCGGGGTTGTCCCTATGACAAACTTTTAATTATATATATGTGACTGTGAAAAAAGCACGACAGTTTATGTTCCATACAAATAATGCAGTTCTTAGCGTTTTATAGACATGGGCAAAATATGCTCAGTCGGGTGTCCGTCTTTTGTTTTCAGCTTATAATATGTCAAGTATTTGAAGTATTATGCTCATATTTTTTATGAATGTTTATGATGCAGACAGCATTCGAGATAAAATATGTATGGAGTATCCGAATAACAATGGTGCGTTTTGAGAATAGAAGCTCACGAGCAATCGTTACTATGGGTTGTTATTTCACTGTAGAGGGTTGGTAAAAAGAATGGTGTTGTAGGGAGTAGAGTTATAAGGGAATATGTTGGAGAGAAGAAAAGATATAAGAGATGATGGTATCGAGAGATGAGAGGCACGCGGAGTAGCCAAGAAGATATAGAAAAAGATAAAAGCAGAAAGGATGAGAAGAAGGTTCTCTGTGGAAAGGGGTATGGGAGAGAACAGAGAGGGGAGGAGTATATCAGGGAAAGGGGTTATGACAAGGAGTATGGGGGTGAGTGGTGTAGTGAAAGGACGAGGGGAACGGGCGAGAGGAATGATTTTTGATGCACCTTCAAATTTGATTTAAATTGATATAATTATAGATTTCAATTTGCTACGAAAAACCTTTTTCGTAGGAACGTGCTGCTACATATTATTTTCTGAAGAGAAAATTTTTGTAGGATTTCATAATACTATGAAAGCTCTCTTTCTTTAATATTCCTTTGTGGATTTTAAAATTGTGGAATATGCATTCTGACAACTCGGTAAAACTCATGTTCGCCGGAAAATCTAATTGACGACGTCATATCCGGCTCACTTACGTCCGAATCCCAAATGCAATTTTCAACTCGAATGAATGTAATTTCGAGAATTCTAACGTTGGGCATGCTTGGCAATCCTGAATATTCAAAAGCTCGTTTACCTACTCGCAAACGTGCACACTAATGCATATGTGTGAAACTGAACATGCGTGTTTCCCTGGGATAACAGCAGATCCTTCCCGCAAGAACAGAGATCCTTCGGCTCAACATTACTATATACCGAGCTATATACATATATATTATATAGAGAGTGTGATCACATACTCATCTCGCTGACTACATTTTCTACATGAAAACAAAATCGAAACGTAGTAATTGTACTAAATGTGGATGTGAAATAAGCTTTTCACAAGACCTAATAATAAACCTTGCAAGTTAAACCTTACCACAAAACGTGGATAGTTTCAGCTTTCTACACTTTTCATGGCTAATTTATGTGGGCGCCGCATGACAGAGGTTCTTATGTCCGGTATAGATTTACGTATAGGGTCATAGAGCCGGATAAACTCCCGTAATTTTAAGCCCAATCTTAGCTTGCAAAATGAGTCCCTGGAGCATTTTTGAAGTTAGAACTTCGAAAAACCGATTTTTTGAGAAAAAGGAATCTACACGGAGAGACTTTTGGTATTAATATTTCTTTCATCGCATATCCATAATTGAAATAAAATATACGAATTTAGGGATAATCGAGGTACGGTTAGAAAAAGTCGAATAGTGACTATGAAAATGCAGACTAATATTTCTGATTGGAATAAATCGTAAGAATATTAGACTCTTACATAAAAAATTACAGTATTTCTAAGTCGCTATATTAAATTTTGTAATGGATTCGAATAACGAAAATTGGTATAGTGCTTTGAAAGAAGCGAAACAAACGCTTTGCAATCTTTCTAAACCACTATACGAAAAATGGGGGTCACGTGATCTTGTGTTTCATGCTGGCGCATCGCAAAAAGAATTAAAGACAGGTGGAAGCGTGTGAACGCACACTATTACATGGGCTACAAATACTTCTTGATATAAAAATTTGTGTATGCTTGGACGTCGCTCGCTGGCTACAGTGTGTTTGTTTACGAATCATATACTAATACCCATAGGCTTGCATAAATCTATCTTGTATGTGTAAATCGCACGCATTACGCTGCGACTTATGGTTCTTTCTGCCCTTATATACTAACTAGTGAAACGTATCGCTACTTGTGAGAAACTAATAGTGCTGGGTCAAAATTTCTGGTGCCCCGGACTTTATTAAATATTTATATTCATCATTTATATGCATATATACACTGAGAAAAATGGATTATACCCGGTAATAAAAAATATGTTACCCGATATAATCTTGGACTATTAACTATGGGACAGCGATCCAGATTATTAGAACTACAATCGATAGATATTAAGAAATATATATCACAGGATAATATCTTGGATTATGAAACTTTATAATCGGAGATAATAAAATCTATAATCCAAGATTTTAAAATCTAATATTCATATTAGAATCCTGGTCCATTAGATAACCTCAAATATATATAATAATTTTTGCAAACGTATTTATGAACCTATACAAAATTTTGATAGACGAGCTCGGAAGTAGAACTGGAAACAAATTTCAATTTTTTAAACACACAATAAGCAGGAAAGTGGCTATCAGGAGACTACAAAAACGAAAGTAAAGGAGGCTAAGTTTCTGCACTTGTACAAGTGGCAGTGATGTGTAATGAAAAGAAATATAAACTTACACATTTTCTAAATCTAAATCGCGTGTGATTTAGCAGTAATAATCATTTTAAAACCTAATTATGACTTGTTTTAATGCGAACGGATGCATATGACACGCGGCACGATGCGACGTACCATCTGAGACTACACAGACGCCTGGATATTTTGAAATCTGAGATGTTACAATTTAATGCCTGAAGATTATAAGAATTTAACATCTAGAGATTATATTTGGTGACATCTTCATATATTAGAAAAATATTTTAGATTATACGCGCTAATATACTTTTCTATACGGTGTATTATTCTTTAATTATATTATCCAGTTCGTATAATCCATTTTTCTCAGTGTACAGTAAATTATTCAATAGGAAAGATCATCATCAAAGGGAAAATAAACTATTCACGCGACGAACATTTGCATGAAAAATTCGGTTTCAGAAACTTAAGAACTGAATTGAAAGATTGCTTCAGAATTATTTCAAAATTTGAAACACACAGAATAATAAGGAAGTAAATTAATGCAGCGACTTATCAATTTCGCATAGGGGAAACCGCCCTACAGTAGATAGGAAAAAATTCAATAGCATATAACTGCATCAGTTTTCAAAAAGCAAGAAAGATTATCGTTATTAAATAAAGCTTACATATTGAATTGAGTATTCTTATAGAATTTTATTTGCATTGTAGAATGATATATTGATTGGCCAATTTATTCTGACACCCTAACCTTAACCCCTTTGCATGATTTTTGAAATGGAATCGGCCAAATAGTATGTAATGAAAGGAAACTTTATTTTTGAAAAAGTTGGATTCTCTGCGTCAATGGTACCACTACAAAATTTTAAGAATAAAATACTTCTCCGAACAAACGCCTTTTTTAAACAAACTCTGAACCAACACCTTCTTCAAGCAGATTCGAAGCGAACACCTTGGATCAAACTCCGAAACATCACCTTCTGCAAGCGGATGCGGAACGAACACCTGTCCCCTCAGGCGTCGACGAGAAGTTGGGAAACTCTGAATCTTGGATTCCCTGTTCTTTGTTTCGTTGTTAAGAGCTTGAAATTAAAAAGAATTTTCAAAATTTGTTGCAAAATAAATTTGATTAGCTTAAAAATAAGATGGCGGAAAAGAATACACATGAGAAAAGAGTTTATTCCTGACGTTATAGTTTACCATTTGCCCTAAACAAAAAGTCCAATGAGATAACATCAAGAAAAATCAAAATTTAAAGTGAAAAAATTACTATTTAACCCAAATAGGTTAGACATTTTTAATATTTCGTGACTAAAATAGGTAAAATTGCAATAAATTCACTTTACCGAAGATGACGAGTCAAACCGTTTTTTTATCTACCAGTATTTGGATTACGGCTCCAAGAAAAAAATCAGAACATTTAAAAAAACGGTAATATATTGTTAATATTATATAAGTTGCATGCATACCATATATCAAATAAATTACAAGTTTAATGTGAAACGTCGTAAATTATAATGTACTATTTATTGAATACTTTAAATGAAAAACGAATTTTTTATTATTCACTCACAATCCTGTTTCCGTCTCACAGGCGGAGTCAAGTATAATCAATCTCCTTATATTGTACACAACGTTTTATTGAAATCTACGACTTCATATATCTTCTGTAACAACGCTAAACTTCAATGAATAATTTCAACATAACCTCTGTTTACTCAAACAACATATATAGGCTCAAAATAACCATATTACATATTTTAAAAGGGCAACCGATGCGTTGCCGAAACGTTATGCTTTTGTGCTGACGGATCTCTCAGACTGACATAATAAATTGATTTTGGACCAGTAATCTGAAAAATTTCCATCTCTTTTTCAAATTACTTCACCCTGGTCGACAAAATCTCTTAATTACTTTAAATTAGTATTTAATTCCAGTATAATATAATTACTAAGAGCCCCATCCAAACCCATAGAATAGACATTTTTTCTTGTTATAATTCAGACCATACTAATAATAATGCTAATAAACTTAACGCATGATTTTACGAAAATTTCTCTGAAAAGACTAGAGGAATTTAAAATTTTGATACAATTCTTGAAATTGTTCTATTCCCGGGTAAAATAATTTTTGTATAGAATTAATCTAGGAAAACATCTGGGAAATCATATGGGAGTGATCTGTCAGATAGTATAGTAAAAGTATAGCAAATGAGACATTCCCATACTTCATGTATATTTGATTGAAGTATAGTGGATCTATATCTCAAATATGACTAAAGTATAACAATGTATGGTTGAAGTAAAGGGAAAGTATGTTTAAAGTATATCTGAGAAGTATAGTTTCAGTATAACCGAAGTATAGATAAAGTATAGCTGAAGTTCCGTCGAAGCAATTATAGGTCAAGTATGCAGATTATGTCCAAAGTATAGGAAAAGTATGGATGTAGTAGTTATAGCCGTATTATTGCTAATGGGAGATAATCGGTCATCTGAAATACATGGAAATAGAGATCCAGAATCATGATTTTCACAATGTTAAAGAATATTGTTTGTAAATTCTAAAATAAGTAAAATGCAAATAAGTAAAATGTTCATTGTAACGTAAATTATTGAACTTTATATGATGGGAAATTTAACACTAAACATTTCACCTAAGTAACAATTTTATCAAACCTTTTTATGCTAATAATATTAGGTTTAGGGTTCAAAGATTCTGGATCTCTTACCAATATATATGACAAAAGAATCATATCAGTTGCCCATTGTATATCCGTTGTATATTACATACCCTCAGGAACAATATTCAAATCATATTTGATCCACGACATCACTTTAATCGTGAACATCTTAAATTTTTGGATGAGCTGTCTTTTGTGATACATTATATTTTATCCTGTTACTAGGGTATCCTGGAGAACGAATGAGTGAAATTCTATGTCCGATACTTTTGCCATACTCAAGTATAAATGAAGTATAATCTGTACTTCAGCTATTTTTAAGTATAGATGAAGTATAGCCTATACTTTAGACAGCCATTAGTATAGATGAAGTATATCCCATACTTCAGCTATACTTCAACTATTATACTTCAGCCATACTTCAGCTATACTTCAGATATACTTTATCTAACTATTTCAATATACTTGAAATATGGGATCGTCTTATTTATCATACATTTTTTATACTTCTGAAAGTCAATAATTGATCACTCCCATACTTATGATTTTTACTCGGCTTTATACAATTTTTGCGCTTGATCATGTATTTACCTCGCGCTACGCGCTCGGTCTTTATACTTTCCTAACGGTTATACATAGACCTTTAAAAATTAAAGGCCAGACCATTGGCATATATAATTTGGTGATTGTGAATTCTCTTTTGTTAAAGCTCTTTTGGCTTTAAGGAATACATTCTCATCACGTATCCCGCGCTTCACAATCATCGAAACTTCGTTCAAAATGAAAAATCTTCTATATTGTGTTGAACTCTACTATAATCAATATATGTTCTAATAATTTCTGTACCTCCATCCGGTGCTTCTGTTCCAGGTGAAAAACTTTGTCCGTTAAACAATTTATTGTAGCTTGTGTTGTTCTTTTATAAATTCAAATTTGTTACTTTTAATATAATTTTCCACAATTAAAACGAAAAATAGGTGTCATATCAAAAAATAGTACAAAGCAAATTTGTAGATCTATTTTAGGCGAACTATTATTTTATTAAACATTTTAATATATCTTGTGTCTTTTTCCCAAAAGGGCAATACATAATTCTATATTTATACAGACTGCGCTATACCATAGCGAGACCTGGACCTACTAAAACCAGGATAAGAGTAAATCTAACGCGATTAACATGAAATTCCTGCGCATAATATGCGGTAAAACGCTGATGGACAAAGTGAGTAATGAGATTATCGTGAAATAATGTGGTGTAAAGGAGACAGTAGTTAACATATGTAAAATAAATTCGTTAAGATGGTTTGAGCATGTTGAGGGAATGAAAGATGAACGACTGACAAAACGAGTGTATCAAGGTAAAGTAAATGGCAGTGTGCCCAGAGGCAGACCGCGGAAAGAATGCTTAGAATGTGTGAATGAGGCCCTAATTCGAAGAGGCATAAGAAGCCATAGAAACACAAGAGCTTGCCTGAGAAAATGCATGGACGTGAAGGAGGCGAGAGAGGTGTGCCGAAACAGGTAAGTGTGGCCACAAATAGTTTATAAAAATCCATGAAGAAGAGTGCCAGTGGAGTGAATAACGCCTGAAACGAAAGACCTTGGACACTAATGGGCCCGAGTGGGGAGCTTCACATGATGACTTTGTGAGGCTCTTCACTTAGGGTGATCGCTCGAGAGATTGATCAGCAGCCTGGGTCGGAGCAGTGTTGCGGAACGAACGTGTTATTTAAATGCATAACACGGAATCAATTTTTTTCGTAGCTTGTGTTAATGTCGTTTTTTATGAAAAAAACTACTGATCCTATCAAAAAGTGATTGCTAAGAAATTTATAAACCTTTTTTTGGTGCACAATTTTTGTTTGGGCATAGCCGGGTAACCATACAAAATCTGCCCCCACACGTATTAACTTGAAATTTCTGTCATAGGTTCGCATCTGTGGAGTAAAATTTCTTCCAATGAGAACCCTAGAAATTCATTTTTTTGGGAGTAATGGAGGGGGAAAGAAAAATGTAAAAAGCAGTTTTCATTGGAAACGGCCAGACCGATTTCGATGAACAAAATATATATTGTAGACACTAATGAGTCTATTCCACAAAAAAAAATGTTTTGAAAAAATTTGTAGCTAAAAAATTTTTTTAATTTTTTAAAACAAAAATTTGAGGTTATGTTCTAGAGTGACCACATCCATATTTTACGTGAACATGACTTAGAATATCCTCCACAACATATATTTTTGTTGAATTTTTTGAAGGGTGGCGGGGAAACAATGTGAAAAAAAATCGCGCATACAACACTGCGCTCCGTTATGGTGAACTGCTCCCGATCGCATACTTTCCAACGCAACTCTATTGCATTTTTTCATGGGTAAAAACGTTGTTGAAAATGAAGAGAGCATTTTAATTGATGTAACTGATGTAATTACATACATCATTAGCCATATTTCCTTCATAAACGTCTGCAGTTAGCCTATCCAAATAATAGTTTCCAGAGTTTACCACGAGCAGGTTGCAGTACGATTTTAAACTCCTTTCTCCAGGGTGCTTTATTATCGCGAGTCCCCTCACCTCTCACAAATCAGGGTGCTTTATTATCGTGAGTCCCCTCGCCTCTCACCAATCGGGGTACTTTATTATCGTGAGTCCCCTCGCCTCTCACCAATTCAGAAGTTTCTTAATCCGCATCGCTATCATCATTAATCACTGCAGTACAATTTTTTTTAAACATTCTGCTGAGTACGTGTGCTGGTTGAAGAATTTTCGACAAATACCTAGCGTGAGAGAGGTAATATACGATGGCAGCAATGTGTGAGCAGCAACCAACTGTTCGTCTGCCATTAGCACACTCGCATGCATAGTGGGTTACCCCGGAAACAGAGAAGCTGTTAGGTTTGTACCTTATAAAACATCTATATGATATTAGATCTCTTTCACTCATTTCAGGAAAATCCAGAATTTCATCTGCTGTGACTGTTTAGAAGGGAGTTTTCGACGTATCCATCCTTTCCTCTCTGTCTAAGTAGCTAGTGTATTGTCGACATCTTTTTGAGCATGCATCCTCTGTAATATTTCATATGAAAGTACTTTGTCAGACTGCAGCCTTGCACCGTAAGCATTATTAAGAAATGATGCCACTCCTAAATAGATTCCAATCTGTGGTACCAACTTATTATCTATTCAATGGTCCATAAGACGATACTTTTGTTTCAGCATACCATGAACAGCTTCAACCACCCATCGAATTTTAGTAACAAATCGTGACTGGTTGGATTCTTCTGTTGACAATTGCTTTCTCTTACCTTTTAAAGCAGGCATCAGTACTTTGAAATTTTTTCCTTCCAAATCTTTAACTACGTCACGGAAACCTCGATCAAGAACAAAGACATCATTCCTCTTCAAAAGCTTGCATAAACATCAATTCCAATGCACTCTTCATTTTCAACAACGTTCCTAACCATGGAAAAATGCAATAGAGTTCCGTTCCAAAGTATGCTATCGGGAGCAGTTCACCATAACGGTGCGCAGTGTTGCAATTTTAACAAATTCAAACAAATTTTTTAGCTACAATTTTTTTCAAAATTTTTTTTTTATGGAATAGACTCATTAGTGTCTACAACATATATTTTGTTCATCAAAATCGGTCAAGCCCTATCGGGGTCTCACTAGATGCAGATAGATTCGCCATACCTATATGAAGCATGGCATTCTTCACTAAAAACTGATAGGGGCCTCATCAGTTTTTTCTAGACTAGATATTCTGATCGGGGCCCCTTCAGAACCCAACTTTAAATAGTAAAAGATGGGGAAATTTCTGCACGGAATACCCCGTACTTATGGCCACGGCCACGACAAGCAATGCTTGAAACCGGTCTTATATTGGTAGTTGAGTTTATATAGTTTATATATAGTGGACAAGACAATGATATTTGTCATTTGTTTTATACATTTTTCGGTATAAAACAAATGAAAAATATCAGTGTTTTATCCACTATATCTAAACTATATAATAACTTTTTCATCTGGGATGAGAATGTGAAAATTGCCAGGAAAGTAAAAAAATATTCTTAAAATTCGGATTATTAAAAAAAGAAAAAGTAATTTCGAGAGTTCTTGATGCTCTATAGATCTATTGAAAAAAATCTGTCAGCTGCAAAAGATTTTCCAACCTAAACAATTTGAAACTCCAATTTTTCGAACCACAATGTGCGGTGGAATTTTAGAAAATCTTTGCGCCAATGAAACGTGTTTTAAAAAAGTGGCACTTACATGGTTATGCAGTGACATTTTTTGACCTTTTTTCGCGTTTAAGGACTTTGACGTTTTGTAGCAATTAATTCGAAAACAAAATAAAATATAGGGCTGTCAGTTGAACGTCGACTCTGCAGATAACTTCGAAGCTATTGTTAATTGTATTCTACTGTTCAGTCTGACAGTACATGCCTAGTCTTCGATATCGTGTTACGATTGTTATAGTTTACGCAATTGATAAATAATCAGTCACAGAGTTCTTCATCGTTCTCGGAACATCGTTAAAAATCAAGCGGCTGAAAGTCCCCCCACTCCCCGCACTTAAAAAGGTTATAAACCATTAAATTCAAAAAAATCATCTTTGAAATTCAAATAGGAAGCAGATTTTCCCCAGGGTTCCCTGTATTTTTCTAAGATCCTCAGTGGTCTTTTATGGGGGAATAAAAAACCTTATTGTCGTAGCTTGAATATTTTCCTCTTAGACGAGATAAGAAACGGATGAAAATTTCCTTATTTCTCTTACTTTTCTTATTCCTCAACTACTTATAGAAAAAAAGAAAAGTGGTATATAACAAAATTTATTTTTTATTTCAGTTCTACATGCGCAAAAATTCAATTTCAGCCATCCCCGAAAAAAATCGGTCTAAAGGAAAGCTGCCAGTATAGGGAGTTTCACCCCTTAAATGCCCTATCCCTTCCTCTTTCCCCACAATTGTTTTCGTATAAAATTCGGAATTGACATAGGAATCACATTTTTCCCAAGGTTCTGAGTATTTTTTAGGCCCCACAGTAGTCACTTTATGGGGCGAATACAAAATATGTAGGTCTTAGCTTTAGTAGTTTTTTCAGGCCAGGCAAGAGTTGGGCAGACGCTGGTCCAAGATTATAAAGGTTTCCTACAAAACCATCATATTCAACTGAATCTTAAGAGATATCATTTTTTCTATTGTAAAAAAAAATTCCTACTCCAACAAAAATTTTTATGTTTTAATTATTTATTAGGATTTAATACGAAAAACTGCACAGAAAAAATTATTGTACATTTTGTATCAATAGGGAAAAGTTTCATGTTCTCAGAATTCAAAATTTTTGACCTCATTGTGATACCATAGGACCATTTTTCATTTCAAAAAGCTATTAGAGTCCACTAAGGGGGATGAGACGTTAGGCGCACGTACAATTTAGGCCATTGATTTAATTTTACCTTAATTTTTGAGGCTCGAAGGTGTTGAAAATTCACTGAAAATTCCTTATCAAATTTCTGTCAAAGCGACGTAACAGATTACGTCTTTCCCTTTATTTAAAAACTAGCTTTTAGTACATATAGAATAAAAGCACTAAAATATTTATATGTTTATCAAAGTTTAAATTTGTTATGTTAGTTTAACACTTTTTATTAACCCGTAAAGCTTCTTATTTCTCGGGATATTATGAACAACACATTTTTTTCTTATATTACCCCAAAGAATATTGTTTTAATTTTTAATCACAAAATTGCCATGTTTCAATTGATTAAGACAATACAAAAATCTATAATTTGGAATAAATTATATATGTATTTCACTTGGTTTTTTTTCTAAATACTGATATAAATATTAAAAATTTGCAGGAAATACATTTTTGTCAATAATTTTCCAGGTATGGTGTCTATCAAAATTACAAAGAAGAGTTTCTACTTGTCTATACAGGGTAATTGCACCGATCTCCGGGCAGGTGACAGTGGTTGGACGAATATTTATTTTCTCTTAAACAAATTATTATAATGTTATAAAAGTGCAGTCATATGAAAGAGATTGACATTTATTTTCTAACCCATTCTTGACAATTTGCAAACTGTAATAACTTTTTTATATATGGCCTTCCAAAAGTGGTGTCCGACCTCAGAATCGTTTTCCAACCACCGGTACATTTACCCTATATTAATTTGTAAAACAGAAGACCATATAAAACTGACTTTTTATTTCAGGAAAATGTATGCAACGTTTTCTACGACATTTTTTAATTCCTATGCTGTTCAAAATATAAAATGATTGAAAAAGACCAATAATTTTCTACTTTTAAGCCCATTAATTGGGGGTCGTGTTCTTTGATTTTAGGCCAAAAATTCCGAATTTTGATAAAGATTTTTTTTAATTTCAATTAAGGATTGTTCCTTTTTCTCAAATATGATTGTGAGTATAATTTAAAGCTTTTTCGGGTTTCAATCGTGTGCGAAACTACGAATCTTGCCGACGTTTCATGAGCATTGCAGTTCACTTTTTCAGGGCCCTGAAGAAGTGAACTGCAATGTTCAAGAAACGTCGGCAAGATTCGTAGTTTCACACACGATTGAAACCCGAAAACGCTTTAAATTTTAAATTAATTATAATGATTAATCGTGAAAGCATAAATCTATGCTTGTAAGTAGTTTGAACGGCACACGAAAAATGATCAATTTGATACGGTAAAGGCAAACATGAAATCAGATATATTAAATAATTAATTAATTCTGAGTTAATTAGAGAAACATGGTTTCCATAAAAGTTCATTTCAAGTGAGAGGCAACTCGAAACTGTATGCAAAGCCGGCGCATAAACACAATACAATATTAATAACTAATTACGTTTCCCAATATGTGCATCCCTAATTCAAATATTATTTGCCCAGTAACTAAGTGAGCTTGAAAAGTTATAATACAGTTGAAATATAGGAAAGTCATGAGTTCCGAAATCAGAATTATTATCATCATTAAAGGTTATCGTTAGCTTATATCCATGGTTCAAAATCTAATTGGCGCTTACGAACTTCTGCCATGCTTTCTTTCAGAAAGAAAAATTATTCGGTTCAGAATTTGTCGATTATGAAAAGAAAAAGAAAAGGAAAGAAGGTATTTAAAAAAATCAAAAAACAGGACATTTACTAAAATTATGTAGTATTGGGGAAGTTCAAAAAATCACAACCCGTGACAGACTATTAGTTTCATTTTTCACCCACTGCATATAGCGCATAATTGTCAGTGTTGGGTAAGTTACTTTTTTTGAAGAAACTTACGTTACTTAGCGAAAAACGGTAACTGATGATAATTACGTTACTTGTAACTCGCTAGAGTTACAGTTACTGGAGTAAGTAACTTTAAGTTACCCTAAAAGTTACTTTAAAATAATTCCCTTAATTTTTCTATTTGAGAATAAAAAATAACTACGATGATAATTCATAAAAACTGAATTTGAAACGAAATAGGCATTAAGGTAAACGTCCCAGTAATCGTAACTCATTAACGCCTCTCAAAGGAGATGACAAAAAATCTAACTAATTTATGTTATAAGTTATTTATTTGAAATAGTAACTAAGTTACCCTTAAAGTTGGAGCCTCGGTGGCTCAGACGATAGCGCGTCAGGCTTCCGGGCAGGAGGACTGGAGTTTCGATCCCTAAGCCGGTACCAATGGAAATTTTTCTATGTACTTCAACCGGGGCTCCGGTGGTTCGGAACCCTCCTTAAGCTGTAGGTCCCCTCAAAAGAGGCTGGTTACGTACCAAGGTGTAGACCCCATCTCGAGGGGACTAGCTTTGGGGGTCAAAGTCGATTTTGAGAAGACTCGAAAATGAGTCAGCGATCTCTTTGCGCTTGAGGCACCTACGGGGGACTCTTGCGCTTAAGGCTCCTACGGGGGACTCCTGTGCTTGAGGCTCCTACGGGGGACTCTTGCTCGGCGGTCGTTCGCCAATTTTCGGGTAATGAACACACACACACACACGTACGCTTAAATAACAAACCAGGACAGTGCTTCGAATATGTGCATCAGATTGTCTAACGTATTGTCGTTCTGCGGCCTGCTAGGGAGGCTGCTGAATGGCAGAGTGGGTGAGGATCACTTTGCCTGATCAACAAAGTAGGACGTCATTTACTGTGCGATAAGTACGCCTAGCACCTGAGAGGTATATTCTCAGAACGTTGTAACAACGAAACCTACCGAGATCCAAAAATACTCGGCGAAGATGGCCGGATTTGGAGTACTGCCTTGACAATAAACCCCGGTGTGGCACAATAGGCTTTCTAGCTTGAGCGCTAGGGGTGGGACCTCACGTTTCCCGCCCAAATATCAACTAACTAACTATCCTTAAAGTTACAAGTAACGTGACTTTCCAGTAACCCATTTATTACTCAACACTGGTTGGTACATACTACAAATGTGGGTGTTCGCATGAAAAGGGCCTGACGAACTCTTTAGGTGAAAAATCGACTCGCCTAGGCATTTTTGACGCTGTGTTTAAAGTTTCAATAACGAAGTTTATCAAATTCTTTAAAAGAGACAAATCCAGCATCTAAAATGCTGATGAGCATTCTGCTCGGCACAATAATAAAACTCAAATAGTTTCACCACTTTGTATTTGACCACTCTAGGTACAATCGAAATACAATTTGTCCCGAATGAATAAAAGTAAAAATGCGAATACGTTTCGCAACAAAGAAATGCTCTATAAGCAGTAGCGCCTCTCGATTCCCCTTAAAATACTAACCTTTTCGCACGAAATAATTTTAAAATTCAAGAAAGTATTAAAACCTTAACATTTCCACCCCCTTTTGAGCTTTACGGTCCAAATTTCCAAATGATTGAACAATATAATTGTAATGAGATACATTTATGTCTCGTTTAATTGTTTACATGTCTCAATAGGTAATAAGGCTAATTTAGTAATCGGTCGTACATAAGTACCTGACACCGTATGAACAATAACTTCACAAACAAGTTCATCTACACTTCTTTTAACATCAACTATACGTCCCAAAGGCCATTTTGTGGGTGGTAAATTTTCATTTTTCACTAAAACTATTTGTCCGACACAAACATTCTTTTTTCGAAGTTGCCATTTGTTACATTGCTGTAACGATAAAAGATAGTCTTGAGACCAGGTTTTCCAAAAACTTTCAAGAGCTTGTTGCCACAATTGCCATCTCGACAATCGATTTGATTTTACATTTTCGAATGAAATTTCTGGTACTGAAATTAGTTCTCCGCCAATTAAAAAATGTCCTGGTGTCAAAACTCTTAGATCTTCTGGATCATCTGATCAATATGTTGGTACAGAATATACCGTGTTTTAAAATGATTTTTTTATTATTCACAAGTTTTTGTTGTAATTTTAGAATCCTCCTCAATATATTACTAAAATTTAAGAATTTACTGGAACGGGATACACCTGGGACATGTTTTGGATATCCTGGTGATGTATTTGGGATTTCTCTAAATATTCAACTGTACTTCTGAATGTCCATAAAGTGCAGGATATTTCAGGATATCGAGGAAGAAGGGAATTTCTACATCCTCAAAATATCATAATGATATCTTAAATATCCTTTGGATATACCAAAGATATCCTTTCAATATCCCAAATATATTATTTGAATATCCCAAAGGTATCCTTAAGACATCCTAAAGACATAATTTGGATATCCATTGGATTTTCGACAAAATATATAGACACGACTTTTGAATTTGGGATGGCAGAATATCAGACGTTTTGGAAAATAAGAAAGAAAAAATAACAATGTAAAAAATAAGGTAAAATTATTTGAGGATTATAAATTGTTGATTATTCTTTACATATATTTTTGTTTTAATTAAAATAAGAGTTTGATTTGCAACCAAGTATAAAGCCAAACATTATTAATTATTATTATTATTATTATACAATCAAGCCAAATTCCTTTCGGGGTAAGCGTGACTCACTCGGTTCTAGTCTCGTTATGCTGTCGGGGATCAAGGAGTTCATATAAGAAAAGTGAGATAAGGAAGTGTACGAGGCGGTATAAGGGGGAGGGGAGATTTTTAGATTAATCTAGATTTCCCGTGTTGCTCATTCAATAACAAGTTTGTTCCGCAACCGTGCTCCGACCCAGGTTGCTGATCAATCTCTCTAGCATTCACCCCAGGCGAAGAGCTTCACAAAATTAATAAAGCCTAAACTATAATAAAAGGATTGAAATACCTTACGTAGTTATTGTAGTAGGAAAAATGTTTTTTGGGGCAAGCGAACATTTGATTGGTACAGAAGCAAGAAAATAGTTTGGTTATTTTAAAAAACATTTGTTCAAACAAAAATTTAGTATAAACTAGAAAAACTCGATTTTTGATGAATGGACGCACCTTTGATAAGTTAATCAAGTTTTTTTAAAGTAAACAAAGCTTTATTGGAACAAAGCATATATTGTGGCTTCTATCAGAAACAAATCTCTCAACCAAACATTTTTCTTAACCATTTTTTGACGCAAATTCGCTTCAAAGTAAGATAAATTTTCAGACTGCTAAAACCGTATAAATACCAAGGACTATTATTTTAATTGAAATCAGAAATCATTATCCATTATTTTAGGTGAACGTACAGATAACTTATAATGAGCCTTAATTTTCAGTAACGCTGCGATCATCTCGTTATTGTACTCGACTACTCGTTAACATTCAATGGTAGAGATCGACTCTCTTCAACCTCGACAGTTTCGCAGAATACAGATAGAGTCTCTCGATGTTTATGCAAATGACTCTTGACATGTTGACAAGATGAGTCTCATTAATTAGGGATCTGTCAGGGGTTATAAAAATATCTCATGAAACAAAAACAGTTTCTCTTAATTTAGATGTCTTTATTTTTAAAATACATATATTATAATCATTTCTTGAATTATATTTCTTTACTTAACTCTCATATTTTTTCTCTGAAATACAGAAATGTTGCTAACATTATCTTCATTTAACGATCATGTTCAGTCTTATATTGAACTAACTCTACTGTCCAACGAAAAAAACTTAGTGAGTGAGTAAGATTTGCCACAGAGACTATTTTCCGACATACTAGTACGGGAAAATGATCTCTATGTAAAATGTCACTAAAGGTAAACATCCCAGTAGTCGTAACTCCAATTTTCTTACTTTTAATATAATTTTAAATTATTTAAATTCCGTTTGATAATATAAAATGCTAAAAATAAATAAATTTGTAGAATTGACTAAAAACCGAATTTCTAGGAACAGTACAAAGAACCGAACTCTAGAGAACGACAGCAGGGTCTGTGGCCTAATTTCTCTGTTCATTAAATTTTTGAGAGTAATTTGTTTTTAAGCATAAATTTAAAAAAGTCAAATTGTGTAACAAAATTGAACAAGAAGGCCTAAAAAGAAGTATGCTTAAAATAAATTAGTGTTTAAAAAACATATAGGGGAATGTCGTCAAGGTTGGACATAGTTTTGACTCTTGTCCATATCTTTTGTTTGAAAAATGATTCCAGTAGGTACTTTAATAGGGCACAAAATTTAGATTAAAATATTACAAATTTTGTGACTTAGAAGGAAATTACTTTGACTGAAAGAAAAATAAGAATATGAAAAAAAAAATGTAGTCAAGGTTGGCCCATGTAGTCAAGATTGGACCGCCCCCAAAAACTAATGTAAGAACATTTTCTACGAAAAAGGGCAATGCATTTCTTTATTTTTCAATCGAAATAGAGCAAAAAAAATCTTAATGACTTATTCTGACTCACAATTTTCACAAATGAAATAACTCCTCGTGATATTTGCGCATTTTAAATGCACTTCTCCATTGCATTCAATGCACGCAATAGAGTTGTGCCTGATGGAACATTGCGGCATCGTTTTCAAGTTATATAATGTTATTTTTATTATTATGTTACAATATCTTCGCTGAAAAAAAAAATTTTTGGGTGGTCCAACCTTGACAGCATGCATTATTACCACATTGTGACACGCCTGTTTGGTAGAACCGAAGCTAGAAGGTGTGCACGAGCTTTTATGACTTGTACCTGAGGATTTGGGTTGAGGGTTCCGAGAAATGTTTAGGGCTTTATTTTTATTTTAGTGAAAGTTAGTGGGTCAGTGGAATGCGTATATTTAGTTAGTCCATCGAGAAACCCTCGGCGATGCACATCGGCATGTCCTCGTGACTTTTCCGAGTTTCCCTCTCCTTTGGATTATACACGAGTTTCCCTCTCTTTTGGGTTATACACGAGTTTCCCTCTCTTTTGGATTATATACGAGTTCCCTCTCTTTTGGATTATACACGCGCATTTTGAAACGAGTGAAACAGTGCAGTGCAGTGATTAAGATCGGCCCAGGGCCATACGAATGGACGAACGAGGAGAACAGTACGATAGTGAAATCGGCCCAGGGCCATGTAAAAACGAAACGAACGATAAGAATTTTTTTGATTCGAAACACATACGTACACACGAACATTCAATGACTCACACCATCCACCCTTTCTTAAAGTTTATCATTTGCGTTTGTAAACGAGCATTGTTTTCTTTTCTCGAGGGGTTTTGGCCGTAAGGTCTTTCCCCTCTGGGTGGAATAAAATTCTTCTTATTATGACCCAAAAGTGACTAGTTCTTCATTTGAAATCTCCTTCCCTTAAACACGATTCCTCGCCGACTTTGGCGAGCTTTCGACAAATAAAACAACGCCGCAGCCAAACGAGTTATGAAAGAAAGTAACCCCCATAGCACGTTGTCAATTACAAAGTACATGACACAAACAAATGCTTACCATGAGGGTTCCATGCTTTGGATTCGAGTTATTAGCCTTTTTCAGAGGATAATGAAAAACTTTTTGTGTTTCGGAAAACGACAAGTCAGCACCGCACTTTTCACGAACCAGCTTTGAATAGACAAACTCATCCCAAAGTTTGGTACTACCTTAAACAGTGTTGACACGCTGGTTAATAAGTGTCGCGTGTAAAATACGAAAAAAAATCACGATGGTCCAACCTTGACGACATTCCCATACTCAAGAAAGTAAATTTGTGTAACAAATTGCGCATTTTTTATTTGCTATATAACTGTCTCTAATGAGCCGATTACAATGTTGTTTAGAAACATATTTCTCTCATTTTATCTCCTTTTGTGCAATTATTTTACACAAATTGACTTTCTTGAGTATAGGTTTCTTGAAAACTAATTTTTTTAAACATAATTCTGTTTGAGCCTTCTTGTGCAAGTTTGTGACACAATTTGACTTTTTTAGGTTTATTTTGTTTTAATTTACTTCCCAAAATATAAATAGATTTAATCGTTAAATATTACTTTTATCACATTTCTCGACAATATATTAAAATCATAACCAAGTTTCGCGATTATCACGATTATTGGGATATCTATAACTCATTTGGGATTTCTGTTATAGAGTATAAATGACAATTCATTAATATTCTTTCAATTCTGGAGAACATTGAGAGAAAAGCAACGATTTTTCGATTATTCTTATCGCGAATAATAAGTGACCTGTGGAATTTTCTGATATTTGTGGTTTCCACGTGAACGGAGGTCGTTTTGCAGAAATGAAAATGTCTCGGGTCACAGTTGCAGCCAATGACGTAAGAGGGAGAGCAACGAAACGTATCTGGGTCGGATTGTCAGTGCCACGACCCGGTTTCATCCCCGGCCACCGGAAGCTAGCTCCTCGATCCACCAAAACTAGCGAAACAACACCCTCGAGAGCACTTTTCATGGCAATCTGCTTTCTCTCAGATTCTAAACAAGAAAATTACCAAGTGTTTTATAGGCGCACAGAAAATGTTTGTGCTACGCGCACCAAATTTCGGGTAGCAGAACCTTTTACAAATATAATTGAAGTATGTCCCTTGAGGACGCTCGAACCCTTGACATGACTTCAAACTAGAAGAGTTTTTATAGATGCAGGGAAAATAGACCCAGAATTAATTTCAACAAATTTTGAAAGAGGCAGCAATACATTTCTCACAACAAATTAGTTTGGGTGAATA
Source organism: Andricus curvator (assembly GCA_932195095.1). Lineage (NCBI taxonomy): Eukaryota > Metazoa > Arthropoda > Insecta > Hymenoptera > Cynipidae > Andricus > Andricus curvator. Next base: position 15,462 of record CAKNYM010046392.1, on the reverse strand, counting down.
TTATTTGAAAGGTGGCAGTGCAGAATTAGATTATTATTATTATACCATTAAGCCATTTCCCTTTCGGGGTAGGCGTGACTTGCTTGGTTGGAAAGTAGTAGTGTGAAGGTGGGTATATAGGTATAAGGTAGTTAGGTATATAGATGTGAGGTATAGATATTTTAGATTGATCTGGAATTCTCGTGTTATTTATTTAAATGACACGTTCATTCCGCAACACTGCTCCGACCCATGTTGCTGATCAATCTCTCTAGCGATCACCCCAAGTGAAGAGTCTCACAAAATTGTTATGTGTGGTTCCCCACTTGGGCCCATTAGTATCCAAGGTCTTTGTTTCAGGCGTCATTCACTCTATTGTCACTCTGCTTACAAAACTATTTGTTGCCACACTTTTCTGTCCTGGCATACTACTCTAGCTTCCTTCACGTCCATGCATTTTTTCATGCAAGCTCTCGTGTTTCTATGGCTTCTTATGTCTCTTTGGATTAGTGTCTCATTCACAGATTCTAACCATTCTTTCCACGGTCTACCTCTGGGCATTCTGCCATTTACTTTACCTTTATACACTTGTTTGGTCAGTCGTTCATCTTTCATTCTTTCAAGATGACCGAACCATCTTAGCTGATTTCTTCCTCATATGTCAACTAGTGTCTCTCCTGTGCCACATTCTTTGAGGATAATCTCGTTTCGGACTTTGTCCTTCAGTGTTTTCCCGCATATTGTGCGCAGAGGCTTCATCCCAATCGCCTTAATTTTACTCCTGTCCTTCTCTTGACAGGTCCATGTCTAGCTACCGTATAGTATAGACGGTATAAATATAGAATTATGTATGGCCATTTTAGCTTTTTTTTACATTCTCATTCTAATGAGAAGGTATTGGTTTTATGTAAAATTTGACATAGTCGGTTTTCATCAAATCTCCACGTTTTGAGACCCCCTGAGCTAGAAAAAACGATTTTTACCAAGGTGTCCGTCCGTCTGTAGTCTTTAGTCTGTCTGTCTGTCTGTAGCCACGATAACTTTCGAAAAAATGATCAGATTTGATTGAGCTTTAGCACACTTTTTTATGGCCTAAAAAGAGAGAACGAGTTCGTTAACCAGCTATTTTGGATGAAAATTCAAAAAGTGAGCACATTTTGAAAATTTTTTAGACCACTTTTTTTGAAGATTTAAAAATTCTATGTACGGTTATTAGTAGTACGCAAAATGACGAACAACATATTCTTATGACTTTTCGTGATAAAAAAAAATTACTGGAGTTATAGCATTTTCAAAATTCCAAAAAACAAACGAAAATGAACATTTTAAGCCGAAAAACGCACGACATGAAAAAAAGTGAAAGGAGAAAAACATTGCTTCTTGAACACCCTATAATATTTTCATAACAACTTTTTGAATTTTTTGAAAAATAAAAAATTCAAATTTTGATCGCACAAAAAAATAATAAAAAATCAAAAATTCCATTTTGCTGTCAAACTATGCAAGATACAAGAAAAGGTCATCCTACCAAAATTGTGCACCTAAAAAAGATCTACAAATTTCTTATTAATCACTTTTTGATATGATGCGTAGTTTTTGTTTTATTTGTAAAAAACAGCATTGAAAATAGAAAAATCAAATTGACGAATAACACCAGCTACGAAAAAAATGACCAAAACAAAATTTTTTCATCCAAGGAAGAGGTACAAATTTGTTGTGAATCATGTTTTAATAGGATGCGCAGTTTTTGTTTTATTCGTGAAAATAACATTGACAGTAAAAAAATCAAATTTTTGAAAACAATGCAAGGTACGAAAACAGATAAATGAACAAAAATTGTGCATTCAAAAAAGACTTACAAACCTGTAATCAATTTTTGTTGTAAGAATATATTCAAAATGAAAAAAATTAACTTTTTTGATAAACGGCACAAGCTAAAATAAAATGTTAACTAATAAAATTTGTCGCCTAAATTATATCATTACTTTTCATTTGAAATCAAATACCAATTTAGTAATTTGTATATGAAGAACATATAGCACGAAGCACAAAGTGCGCGATCGGTGTATTTCGGAGCGCGAAGCGCGACGACCAAATCGCACGCCGTAAGTGCGCTCAAACTTTTTTGTTTCTATCATACGGTGCACAGAACCGAGCGTGAAACGCAAGGTTCAAATGATTTTCAAATCAAATATCGAGCGCGAAGCGCCAGTGTCTGGATGAGAATGTGTTCCTTAAGGTCGATAGAACCTTGAGTAAATAAAGTTCCTTTTCAGTCTAAAATAAAAACAAATTTAACAATCACTTAATATGTAGAGGTTTTGATAATTTTATAATATTTGCAAACAAACTTTTTCTTTTCATCCACGTCGAACACAAAGTTCAAAAATCTAGAGGAGCCGAGCGTAAAGCGACATCCAACAGTCGCGCGCCCTAGGCGCGCTGAAACTTGCGAGCGAAGCGAGCCGCGCGCGCAGCGCGCGATGAGAATGTGCCCGCGATGCGGGCAGATTTTTTATTTCTGAGAATGGATCCTGCTCTACCGATAACCTGCTTATCCTTATTTATGCGCCTATATAACTCCGCATCTATTTTTCCGTCACTAGTGAATAGGCTACCCAGATATACGTACTTGTCAACTTGTTCTATTCTCTCATCATTTAGGACAATGTTGCACATTGTTTTCTCAGTTTTTCCTTCAAATACCATAATCTTTGTTTTATTTACATTAATTTTGAGGCCCATGTTCTTCATGCTTGCATTAAGTTTATTCAACATTCTTTGCAAGTCCTCGATTGATTCTGCCATAACAATCTTGTCATCTACGAAAGCTAGCCCACGTACCTTCACTGTTTCGAGATCTACACCTTCTTCATCGAAGAGGGCCGTTCTTAGACACTTATCCATAAATATGATAAATAGCCCTGAGGACATAACGCATCCTTGTTTCACGCCTTGCATAATATCGAACCAGTCACTCAGTTTCCCATTTACCCTCACACTCGCTTTACAACCTGTATATATTGTTTTTATTGCTTGTAGGAGCCATCCATTGACTCCGTACTCTTTAAGGACTTCCCAAAGTTTACTTCTGTTTACTTTGTCAAATGCTTTTTCTAGGTCAACAAATGCACAGAAAAATTTCTTTCCTACTCTTAAGCTTTTTTCTGTGATCTGACTTAAACTAAATATCTGATCTGTACATGATTTTTCTGGCATAAATCCACTTTGGACTTCCCATATCTTTTCTTCTGTAATTTTCATTAACCTACGAATAAGAATTTTTGAGTATATTTTACTTACGGCACTTAGTAAGCTGTTACCTCTGTAATTACTGCAGTTGCTTTTATCTCCCTTTCTTTCGTATATTGGTAGGATAATCGCTTTTCTCAAATAGTCTGGGACTTCTCCTATCTCGATACATAAATTTATCAATTCGCACAACCTGTGAGGTATGTACTCGCCACCGTATTTAAGCATTTCAGCGCTAATACTGTCTACATCAGCAGCCTTACCGTTTTTTAAGTTCTTGATTATATCCCTAACCAACAAAATAAGAATTTTTCAGGAGAGCGAAAAAATATTCTTTCAAATCAAGAACAATATTTAAAGACGAAACAAAAAAACTCTCTTCAGCTGACGTGTTGCTGAATTGAGGCCAGAAAAGTTTAATTAAAAGATAAATGAATTTTTAGTTTATGATTACAAGTACATAAAGTAATAAAGCTTGACGTAAAAAAGTTAGAAAATTCCGAGAAAATCGACTAAAAGTTTTAAGATTAAAATATTCTGGGTTTTCAAAACCGGCTTTGGATAGCGATTAAAAATCAAATTTTGCATTTTTATCGGAAAAAACTGTTTTCTTGAATATATACAAGAAAATATGGTTCAATCAAACAAATTTTTGTCGATTTAACAAAATATTCGATTGACGACAATCAAATATTTTGTTGTCCATATAATAACTATATTCTATGGTTGAACAAATAAAAATTTTATTGATTCAACCAAATAGCTTTTAAGTTTACTCCAAAATGTACGACTTTTCATATTAGCCTAGTAGATAGTTACCATATCTGAAGTGAATTGTGCAAATCATGTCACAAGCAATTTTATTTTTCAGGCTATGTGTTTCTAAGTATATGTTTGGATGCAATAAGATATGCTACTATTGCCACTGGAACTAAGTCAACAAAATATTTGGATAAATATAAATTCGTAGCAAGCCGAGTACGGTATATATACTTTATACTTTGATTCTGTTTTACTAAAATGTTCCTAATAGAATTCAATATAGAGATACATTATGGACCAAAAGCAGTATACCACTTTAACACCTCATGAAAAAGTATTATAGGAATTGAATTATTAGGATAATGTTTGTTAAAAACATGAAAGTAGTTATTGGGAACTTCCAAAAAATGTTGCGAATAATAATTCCAATATTTCATTTCCATTAATATCTTTTTATAAGTGACTGGTGTGACCAAATGAGATGCAAATCCACCTTCAAAATTATGCTGTCACCGTCCCCCGAAATCTTGATTATAAGTGTTTCGAGAACATTTGTTCTGTATTTCTATAAAGAGATGTACAATGCACATAGCACATTATTTTCTACATCCAAAAACTATAACTACCTTCGAAATGTGAGTTCGAATTTAAAGTTTACAAAAAATAAGATATTAAAAAAGAACTACCAAAAAAATAGAGTATTCGATTTTTATTTATGTATGACATAAAATGTATAAATTATACATATTGTACAACTTCTAGCAATTGTACAAACTTTTTAACTTTTAGAAATTCGACAGATTCGCGGAAAGATCCGTTACACGGAGAAAAATGGCTAGTTAGCCTGAACATCTAAAGTGTCTGACTGACTATATTTAAGTTTTAACTATGGTACAGCCCCCTAGATGGTATGGCATACCATCCACGGAGCGTCACAATTTGACGGTAGGCTTCACTATCCCAGAGTGTAAAGTTGACCATCCTGGCCCAGAAAGCGAAATGCGCGCACTGTGCGACGCACGTGCATCGCACGCCTTGCCCTCATAGAACGAGACATTTGCGTCATCAATTGAGGCGCATATCGCTCGCACGTCGTGCGAGTCTCGCATGCTACACATACCGCTCGCACGTTGTGAAAGTTCTTTGAGGGTTGTGAATAATATAGAATTAATTTTATGAAATAAAGTAAAACATCTGTATTGCCATCAAATTTTATTAGACAAACTATTATACATACGTATCTTAAACTAATTAATAAATTAATTCTTGCTAATAAATTATTTCTTCAAAAAACATTTCTTATGTTTAACGCTGCATCTACGCATGCAAATCGAAGAACATACATATCACACTATATTTTTTTCTCTAGTTGACACGACTAGAAAACAACAAAATAGACGAATTTATTTGAACCAAAAATATGAAATATCTACCAAAAGTGATGAATTTTTAAACAAAAGACGCATTTTCAAAAAAATAATTAAATTTTCAATCAAAAAATATGAATTCTCCCCGAAAAATGACAAATATTCGAACAAATGAACATAATTAACATACAGTTAAAAACAATATATATCTTCAATTTATATAATGCATTGAGTTTTCACAAGAAAACTCTTCGTTCTTTTATTTCTCAATGACTGAGGAAATTTGTTTGTGTATTCTTCCAGAAAGGTCACCCAAAACTTGATACTTTACCTAGGGGTTCCTTTTGCGTCCCAGTCATTAACATTGCTTTCTTTCTTAAAAAATCAATTGTTTTCGAAAACCTCGAAAAATATTAATGATAAAAATGTTATACATAAACACATTTTCCCTAAAATTAATATTATCCAAGGAAAATTACGAAAATTAATTTTCAGATTTTTCTTTGAAAAATGTATTACATTATGTAAAATATTAATTAATTTTGAAGAGTAAGCCTTGAAAAGGGAGGAGAAATTAGTTGAGACATATTTTGAAGGATGAGAGGCATGTTACCCGCCACTCTTGCCAAACCCCTTTATCAGGGGCCACAAACAAAAAAAACGCGTTCTAATGTTGTACATTTTAAAGCAAGGAGCTTGGTAAGGTGGAGGGAGTTAGTTGAGCGCACAACTTCCACGATATAAATATGCCCAACACTAGGACGCGTAGTTTTCTGTTATGCACCTGGGAAAGGGGTACGGTGTGAGAGGGGGAGGGGGCCACATCGCCCAAAACGTTTTTTTACACTAGTATTGGAAGTTTCGAAATTTTTTGTAACAAAAAAATTTAAACAACATTTTTTCTTACATCAATATTTTTCGAGGTTAAAAAAAAGAATTTTTCATAAAAAAATTTTTTAATTAATTAATTTATATTAATCTGCGCCAAAAATCGGTTTGGAGTTGGGATTCAACTGGGATGCAAAAGGAATCCCTAGGCCAATTATCAAGTAAATATTCTCGGGTGAGCTTTTCGGAAGTATACCCATCCTTTTTCCCCCTTTTATAAAGGAAGAACCCAGTTAGAAGAAGGAGAAGCCTCTTATGTCAAAGGCGGAAACTGCTATTTCCTTTCATTTAAATGCGCACAGAAATAGAAGATTTTTTTTTAATAACGCTAAAGATAAGAAAGTTTTTGGATGAAAAAGAAAAGTGTAGTTTATTTCAAAAAGTACAAATTGAAAGTTTAAAGTTTGGAACTTTATTTTCTTCGACAGTCAAATAACTTAAAAATATAATAAATTTAAATTAAAAATTCAAAGATTTTTCGGGTTTCAATCGTGTGCGAAACTATGAATGTTGCTGACTGATCATCGTGAAAGTCTTAAATCTATTAACTTAAAAATAGTTTATTAAATTTTGTATTTAAAACAATTAAACGTAGGTGGGCAATTCTCCAAAACCTTAAGATTTTCGTAAAATAAATTTGGTCAAATAACTAAATGGCGACACATATGACTTTTCATATATTGATTCTTTGGATGACCACAATTATATTTTTACTCATGTACAACCGTTTACTTCATGCCACGGGCTAATGTTAAACAACTATTGGATGGCTAGTTTTAAAAAATTGTTGTGGCACCTCATTATATATTGTATTGTATACTGCAAACTTCAAACATTGAAATTACTGATTTGTTGCGCCAGCTACCGTTACGCCAGCGACCATTTTTTTTAAATTAATATATATATTAAAGTACACGGAATTTTTTACTCGAATCTTATAAGTACATCCATATCACTGAAAAAGAAATATCTATAATGTATATTATTTATTTAAAATAATTTTGAAGGAAGTCTTGTCCGTTAAACCAGCGACACGTTATTTGTACGAATGAATTTTTTCATTTATACAATATACAAAGAAATAACTTTGCTAACACTAATAATGAAAAATGGTTGATATCGAAGTAAAAATGTTACCGGTACGCCAGCGACGTGAACATTTTTCGACAAACTTTACGACATAATTACAATTTTGATGTACATCCTTGCTTGACTTTTATAAATTCAACTGGATTTTAGAATTATTTTTTAATAAAACACGTGATTTTTAGCTTGTTCTAAAATATACAAACGATAGACTATAAGAAGTGTAAAAATGTGAAACGGACACTTAAATACAATAGTAAATTAATACTATTCCTATCATCAAACATCAATAAGTAACGAAGAATAGAATAACTAGGATTACAGAGAATAAAATTGCTCTGGTATTTACACAACTATTTTCCAGTATTTCTCCCTTTCTTTGAATATAAGACCATATTATTCTCTCGAAAGGAGAGCAACAATATAGGTACTATCGTTATCTAACATCACCATAACTACTTTTCAAAGTCCGGAGATTCTCTTCGTGAAACTTCCGGTAAAAGACAGGGTAAACAGCTTTAACATGGGCAAAAATAAGAAACTTCGAAATATACGTTTAGCCATTTTAGATATAGCGTTCATGCATCGGATTCCTGCAAACTTTCTGAAACGTTAGACGTTAAAAGCGAAATATTCATTTTTTCTTGATGTGGCTATTTTCTTAGAAAATTTTCTTGCAGCTTGTCTTTGTCATATCGATATGTACGGTATTATAGATTCGTTTTCATAAAGAATTACCCGGAAGGTGTTACTACAACAATATCTATTCGTATACATAATCGATCGGCCTGGAATATCGATGAGGACGCCTCTGCTCCGGTCAGTCATGTAAAGCTCCGCGCTGTTATTGTAACGACCAAAGAAAATGTTTGCAGAGTAGAAATTTCCATGTGCCTCGTTTGCATACTGCAATGTTGGGTGAATTTAAAAAAATTGGATATCATTAAGATATGAATTATTCCCAACCATTTTTCATCAGCATTATTTTTTATTCATGTGCCTACATTATCCTCAGTTTTAAAGTAAGTTTATAAAACCAGATGGTATATCTAATGAACCAATTAAATATATAAATTAGAATTAAATTTTGAAGTTTAATGAAAAATATTTAGTGATACAGAGCGTTCTTTCTTTATTATTTATAAAGATTTAAGGACTTTTTATTTGATATTACATTTTCCAACTGTAGATAGCCAACAGTAGATAACCGAAAAATTGCGAAAAATTTCTCTGTCAAAATTTTCAGCTCTGCCACTGTCTCGCAGTTGTTCCAAGTTAAAGGATTTTTCCAAGATGAACAACTCTTTGGGTTGCAAAACGAGTCACCGGGGCATTTTTGAAGTGCCATAAGTGTACATGTTATACTTTTTCTTTGAAAATAAAATATATCTACTTCTAGTTGCTTTCGGAACTTGAGTATAGTGCCAATAGAGTAAGCACTGGTCCTAGTATCATCCCCTACTCAAGCCCTAAAATAATCATTTGGACCTCGACTTGGAAAAACGCGAAAAAAAAAATTATTTTTTGAAATCTGTTTTTGGGGTATGTGTAAAAGTTGAGGTTTCCAATCAGGATAACCTGTGATTTGAAACATATATATATATACTACACGCCAACACAGAGTGGTTGAATGTTTTTAAAGTTAAAAAAATTGAAAACTTTATTTTGAATTGTAAAATATTTGTTAATGTAAAGGATTTGGTCTCGGTTTTGGTAAAGTTTGAAAAATTAAAAAAATGTCTATGGGTTCAAAAATTATTGTGAATTTTGTACGTGTACAGTTCTTGATACAAAAAAATAATAATATAAAACCATATTTTATAGAAAAAAATCACTTTTGAACAAGTTATAATTTTTTCAAATACTAACAAAAATTACTCTTTTTTTTGTATTTGGTTAATGGTAGACTTATTTCCAACTTTTTAAAAAGTATTTTGCATAAAATTAGTTCTTTTCGAACAGGTGAAAGACACCACTACTTTATTGAAGTTAAAAATAGTGAAAAAAACAACTAAATTTGCATAATTAAAAGTTACCTTTTTTTAATTTAAAATGCGAATGTAAAAGTAAAGATAAGATTCTGTAAACGAAATGAGAAAAATTATATGTAAAAGACATATTTTTTTATATTGAATTAAATGTTCCATTAATTAAATCCAAAAAATGTAATTTTTTTTATATTATAAAAAAATGAGGAAGCTCGTTTTTCTCTCAGGCTTAAGGTAGATACTGCCCCATATGTCGCAGGAATTTTTGTCAAGAGTTGAAATTTTTTAACAATCTACACGGGGATGGCCCGGTATATATTATCAGTCACGGACGCATTTTTGTGATGCAATCAAGTGATATGATAAGAGCAGTATGTCTAATTTGACATATTGGGCAAAGCCTGGTTTTTTACCCCACCATCCACGCGCTAGGTTACGCAAGTGACTTCGTACAACACTGTTCCTTGGAGTCCGGTCTCTAGCCGCGGATGACCTTACGCGGCAGACGGCACAGTTGGAGATAAAAGTTTCACCTCTGGATACTTTTTTAGAGCTACCAATCTTTGCAGAATGTTATGAGGAACAGTGTTGACGGACAAAATGCAGCGATCCCAGAAGAACAGCCTTTTACATCCGGCTTGCGATGGACTGAGCGTGACGCTGGAAAGCCGGGATTTTGTTGAGTTGGCCAAGAAATTAAGCTTTCATGCCTCTAAGACAGCCGATTATGAGAACTACAAGATGGACTTTGTAGCCTTGGTACAGCCTGCTCAGCTCGAAAGGAAGAGCTTGATATTCCGCCCGTTTTTCTTCCTCCTTTTCCGTGATATTACCATCGGCTGGTGCCGAGAATTCAATCAAGTAAATGATCTTCGTCTTCAGACCTTGGGGGACAATATCAGGCTTTGTATCACTGATACGTTGAGTGGCGAAGATTGAGAAATTCCAGTAGATCTTACACTGATCATTCTCCACAACGCAACGGACTCGAGTTCCCCCTGGGCGTATGGCAAGACGGGCAATGGATCAACACCATAGAAGTACCTAAGATGGTAATATAACACTTTCAGAGCCGCATTGTGTCTCTCTATGTACCCGCAGCATGCATACTTTGAGCATCCACTGAGAACATGTTCAAGGGTTTCTGGCTCTTGCTTGCACGCTCGGCAGTTTGTATCGCCTACAGGTACATTCATTATGCGCTCGCGGTAAACTAAGGTGTCTATAACGCCGCCTTGACAGGCAAAAAGAAAGCCCTCAGTCTCCGATGTCAATCCAGCAGACTTGAGAAACATGTTTGACTGACCCACTGATAGCTCTTCTCTACGTATATTGCCGTAGAATTTACCACGAAGGAGCTTGTCAGCATGCTCTCTTAGTAGAAGCGAATGTTCTGCTTCATGTTCACGACTTTTGAGCACCAGAGGTGTTAATGATGCTAGGCCATGTGTAGTGTCGCTGGAATCAAATGGAAGAACAAGCTCCTCTGCGGCCCTATCTGCGGCACGGTATAGAAACGCCGCAGCATTTATGGCTTCATGTTGATGTACGAGGCGCATAAGAAAATCTGTGCTATTTAGAACTGAGCAGGCTGTAGCCAGAACCGTTCTTCGATGAAGACACTCCAAGCTTAGCAAGCCTCTACCACCTTTATCTCGAGGGAGGTACATTCGAGGTACGGAGGATCTAGAATTATGATTTCGATGGATTGTCATCATCTTTCGTGTGCTTCGGTCAAGTTGCTTCAACTCATCGAAATTCCATTTTACTGCACCAAACGTATAGAGTATTATGGGAACGGCCAGCATATTGGTATATCTTCAGCATATTTTCCCAGATAATTCGGAAAACCAAATTTTTTTGAATTTGGCGATACCTTTTTGCGAGGGCCGTTTTAACACACGCACATTTTGGGTTTCCGCTTGCGGTATTCCAAGATATTTATATATTTCTCCATTACCAATATGTTAAATGGTATTTCTGCCTATGAGTTTAACATCCTGATCGTCACGCGATGATGCAGTTTCTAGTCTTCCTTGGTGTAGGTGGACGCGGACACACTTGTCCAGTCCAAAGCTCATGCCAATCGCTTTAGAGTACCTATTTACCGCCGCCACAAGGATGTTAAGGTCCTCTTTTGAAGAAGCAAAGAGTTTAAGGTTGTCCATGTATAAAAGGTGGTATCGGACTTAGAGAGTCTCCTTGGAAGATCCCCCTCTTATATGTGATGTAGCTGGTAGTCACTTGTCTTTTATGCATCTCACTATTTTTGGATGCACCTCCAGGCACTCAAGCAGCTTAATAAGTAGCTGATGGTTGGTATTATTGAATGCCTTACGGTAGTCAATCCAAGCCATGGACAGATTGCGTCGATACCTGATCGAGTCCTGGGTAATACACCTGTCTATTAACAGGTTCTCCCTGCAACCTGCCAGCCCTCTCTTACATCCACGTTGTTCAACTATTGCACTCCATACTGGCTCGATAGATCTTAATATCCTCTCTTTGAGGATGCCAGTGAATACACTGAATAGCTTGTATCTGGTGTTTGCACAAGCCTATAGTTCTTTGGACTTGACAAATCTCCGGTCTTAGGGATCAGTACCGTGCGTCCTTCCACTAGTGACTAGCCTCTGCGGGATGGGTTGTTCTCCGTTTAAAAAAGTAGTAAATATACGAGCTAGAGGTTGGTGCGTAGAAGTGAACTTCTTCCATCAAAAGTTGTTGATTTTATCTGGCCCTAGCGCTGAAAAGTTCTTAGTTCTAGCGATGACTTTCTTTACTTCTTCAGCAGTAATTAGTGGACACTCTTCCTCTGGACCTTGTAACCTTCCCCTTTGGCAAAAGTTACGAAAGAGTGATATATCTGAAGCGTTTTCTGTTAGCTGCTAAGTATCTCCATATACTTGCTCCCAGAAGACTTGAATCTCTTCTCGACTAGGCCGATTTTTAACGGCACGTGACGTTTCATTGAACAGACGAGAAGGATGTGTAAAAAAGGTGGAAATTTCCTGAATCCACTTTACTGGCTGGTCAAGGCGCTGTTTCGCTGTTGAAAGAGATCTTATTTTTTTCGTCTAGTGCTACTTGATGGTCAACAGTTTACACTTGTTCAGCATTAGATTTGCTTTCCTTAAGTTTTGAGCAAGTGCCCTAACTTTTGGAATGAATTTTTTATTTAATGTCATGTAGCTAATCACGCACTGAGCATTTGATGCATGCACAGTAAAAAAAAGGATCAATTTTGTTGCAGAGCATTTTGCTCCAACGATCATTTGACTCTCGAGATCATAATGATCTGTCCATTCGGATCACCTTGATCATCTTTTTTGGGTCATTGGTCAGACTAAACAAAATGGCCGCCAATTTTCGGCAGCGATATAATAACGACATAACCTAAAAATTGTATCTAACCACACGCAAGTGACAACTACACTTAACAGGTGATATTTTCTAATATCAGAATTCCTTAATTTTTTAACTTTTCAAGTACACTGCACGATCAGAAACCATAAAAAGCTCGCATTTGAGCTAAAGTACTCTAAGAACGTCAGCCATCTTGGTTTGCTTTGATACATGATCCCGCATCAGATCATTATGATCTCAAAAGTCGATCATTCATTCCGGCCGATCAAAATGCTCTTGATTTCGGTGTCATTTTTGTTGCATATCAAAATGATATTGATTTCGGTATCATTTTGAACATTTTTTTTTACTGTGTGCCGTCTCGCCGTTTCAATTTTGAACTGAAGCTGTGCAATACGCTCGCGAGTCTTACTCACGCATGCTGAAGTATCGTTACTTCTATTATCGCTAAGCAGGGACACCGCCTTCTCATAAACTACACAGTTCAGATTCCAGAGATTGACATTCCGGGAAGCAAATCGGGGAGAGCAGTGTTAGCTTCAGCTAATTTGTCCACCCTGAGAGAGACTTTTTGGTGGATTTTGGATCTCCTACTTCTCATGTTGGCATTATCGGCTACCTGCGAAGGTGGTCTTGCTGGAACGCGTGGTATGTTGGCTGGAGGATGTTACTCTTCTTCTTGCTGATAAAGAGCTTCATATCCGATTTTGCGCAAAAAGGATACCTGATCTCTTAAATACTGAGGCGTTTTATGAGCATATTCCGGGTGCATATTGACCCAACGTTTATATAACCTCTGCATAAATCCTCTTCGCGCCGGTAAACTTCTTTGCCAGCAGGTGAGGATGTCCCTCCGGCGTTGGTCCGACCCTTTAAAATGATGTTCTCGCGTTTTTCCGGGGCCATTGCCTGGTCGTCGCCTCGGTTTGGTCCTATGTCTACTCCCAACTGAACCATGGCCTCCATCCGAGAGGCCTATTGTGGGTGGCACTGCGCGATACTGGTGACGTAACCGCATAATTCGTTCCATTGGGGAGTTAGCCCAATGCAACGTGGCTGACTGCAAGAGCAGTCAGCCAATTATTATTATTATTTGTTATCGGAAACTGTACATATGAAAAATAGCAATAATTTTTGCCCACATAGAAATACATTTTTTTTGGCAAATTTTAAAACCAAAACTTACGTAGAGCTACTTTTCTTGGTAGAGTCAAAACATTGTATTTATAATGAAAAAACAGATTACTGAAAGTTACATAACAATGATGGGAGGGGGGTCAATGTATTTTATTTAGGTAGCGTTACAAGGTGGAAGGGAGGGTCCAAAAATCAGCTAAAAAAGCATTACGTAAAACATGGACCACCTCATTCCCTTATTTGAATCCTATCATAAAATATAGAATCCTTTTGATCAGTCGAATGACTGCTCCTTTTGATTGGTTTTTAATTAATGTTTTTTATTCTAAAATTTGAAGAAAATCTCATTTTTAAAAGACTCGTCCCACATTTTTTTTACTGATGAAAAAACCTTATGTCTAATTTTTGTAAATTAAAAAAAATGTAGGTAAAGGTGATGAAAATTAATTTAATGAACAATACGTAGACAAGGGATTTTATTCTTTTTTATTAAATACAGCCCCAATTTCGAGTACAGGGCATACTATTTAAAATACACTGGAACTTGGAATTGAGAACGGTTTTGGGCATGGCTTACACTGGCCTTGATCCTATTTCCAAACCGACCGAACGTAGACAAGTGAATCATTTCTGTTTGATTTGGAACGGATGATGTAACCTGATGATGTAACCTGCTCAGTCACGCTTGACTGAGCAGCCCCTCCCGCGCTCCTTACATTATAAAATCGCTGCGGCATCAATTCTCACCACTGCGCAAATTCGGATTGCTTCAATCCAAGATCCAGCGTACAATGGTATTGTGAAAATTCTTATCCATAAAAAATGAATACAATCGGATGAAATAATATTGAATTTGTATGATTAGAATTATGATTTTTATTTTATATATTTTATGTATAATTATGTATTTTATGAATAAATATATATATATATATATATATATATATATATATATATATATATACATACACACATATATATGCGCTCTTGGAGGTGCCAAGGTTTCACTGGTTAATAGCCTGAAAAGCATCCCTGCGTGTCAACAAAATGCTGAGATACTTGCGGGGAAAATGCAGAAGGCGGTCGTCCTTGGGTCGCTCCGTGTCCTCAGAGTGCACAAGACTTTTGCCGGATCATCGTATTGAGTTCGTCGCAGACTGTAACCACCTATCTTACGGTCGTGAGACGTGGTTACAGCTGAAATTTTACCGCGATTTCGCTGGGAGCGGGTGCAATTTTTCAGATTAGCACCCGCTCCCGGCGAAATCCTGCGGTTGTCCTTATGACAAACTTTCAAATATATATATATATATATATATATATATATATATATATCTTACAAGTACATGTAATTTTTATACTAATTGTTATAATTTTTGTATTAATTGCCCTCAAGCCTCCGCTTTGATATTCCCACTATTGCCACGCTAAGCAAAGCATGCATATGCTCTCTCTCTCTCTCTGCACTCTCTTGCTAAGCGATCTCCTCCAAACTGATGATGATTCCTCACAAAAAATTTCAGTCAATCCATCAAAGTTTCACTTCTGCCGTATGGCCCCAATTGCCACACACTGATATTTATATAAAAAACACTTCATATATATATATATATATATATATATATTTATATATAAAT
>CAKNYM010046391.1:201398-226105 GCA_932195095.1 Andricus curvator | reverse complement strand
GCTAAATAAACCATTAAAACTCCACTGTGCTATTTATTTTTCTATGTGTTTTAAAAAATATATTCATATTGTAAAGCATTGAAAAATAAATACGACAGTTGAGTTTTAAAGGTTTATTTAGCTTTGTAATAAAATGAATCACAATTTATCTGAACTGCATGCTAAATGTGCAGTTGAATCGAAATTTGTGAGTAAAATAAGTGTTTGTATAATTAACATTACAGGCCTCTTTTGTGTGACAGTAGTCACTTCAAGTCACTTTATTGTTTAATTTTTAAAACAATTTAAAATAATTCTGAAATATAAGTTTTAGTTTGAAGGTTTGAATTTCCTGGGTTCTGAAAAGCATCTTAAAATCGTGACAAAAATTATAATAATTATAATTTTTGTCACGAACCCGAGAGACAAAGCAGTGAAAAGTTTCGTCAAAAAGAGTTATTCAGTTCCGAGAAAATCAATTTTCAAGAAGACAGTGTCACATTGTGACAGGCAATTCTTCGCGTCCAGGTAGTTATAAATAATTAAATTTAAATTATTCTTCGTTGAACAATGAAGATATTGAAATATATGCTTTTTGTGAATATCAGAAAAAATAGTTTGATCAAAAAAGTTCTTATTTTTAATTTATGTGAAAATGTAACTTCAAGGTAAATTGCTGCTACAAAAAATGCGATTTCGAACAAATTTTTTCAACACGATGTGTATTTGAATTTTTGAGAATTTTCTAGCAAAAACCCCCATTTTCAAAAAATTGTCAGTTACCTCATTTTGCCTTTCCACACTTTAAATATGAATTGATTAATAATTTTAAAGAATTGAACTGTAGTTCAAGTATTAAAAATGGAACAATAATTGAATTTACAAGAAAATTCTGAATTTGTTCAGAATTAAACAATTTACAGATTTTAAACTTAAAAATTGAAATGTTTCGTTTCGAAAGCCTTAGTAGTTTAAAGAATTTAAACGTCCGATTGAAGCTTTATAAACTATTTTCAATGTTATATTGGCTAAAATATTCCGTTTTCAATCCATTCAATAAAAAAATTTTACTTATAAAAAAGAAAAATTTTATATTATTTGTAAATATTTGACTGTTTATTTAAAATGAGCAATTTTAAATCAAATATTAAATATTGTACAATTTGAAACTGAATTGTTTGAAATAGCATTGAATCCTTAAAATTTCAGAGTGTCAATTTAAACTTTGAAGTTTACAATTTTAATTGTTCCATTTTTCATTTGTAAGTGAAAGTATTGAATTTTTATGTATAAATAACAATTAAACAATTACTGATTTAAAACAACTTATAATAAAAACTTGAAATTTTGCAGCTTAAGCAGCAGCAAACGTTGGAATACAAAATTTCTTAATTACAAATTATTAAGCTTCAATTTTAAAAGTTTAAATTTCAGAAGAGTTCCAGTTTTGAGTGTTTTAATTTGATGTTCAGTTTTGCTTAATTCAAATTAAATAGATTTCATCTATATTATAAGAGACTAAAATTTAATTTAATGTATAGAATTCCTGAAAATAAAAACAAGAATCCAATGACCAAATTTAAAAAATCTGCCCGCTTAGCGGGCACATTCTCATGGCGCGCTTCGCGCGCGGCTCGCTTCGCTCGCAAGTTTGAGCGCGCCTAGGGCGCGCGACTGTTGGATCTCGCGCTTCGCGCTCGATCATATATTTATCTCGCGCTTTACGCTAGGCTCCTCTAGATTTTTGAACTTCGTGTTCGACATCGATGAAAAGAAAAAGTTTGTTTGCAAATATTATAAAATTATCAAAACCTCTACATATTAAGTGATTGTTAAATTTATTTTTATTTTAGACTGAAAAGGAACTTTATTTACTCAAGGTTCTATCGACCTTAAGGAACACATTCTCATCCAGACACTCGCGCTTCGCGCTCGATATTTGATTTGAAAATCATTTGAACCGTATGATAGAAACAAAAAAGTTTGAGCGCACTTACGGCGTGCGATTTGGTAAATACACTGAGCGCGCACTTTGTGCTTCGTATTATATGTTCTTCATATCCAAATTACTAAATTTGTATTTGATTTCAAATGAAAAGTAATGATATAATTCAGGCGACAAATTTTATTAGTTAACATTTTATTTTAGCTTGTGCCGTTCATCAAAAAAGTTAAATTTTTCATTTTGAATATATTCTTACCACAAAAATTGATTACGGGTGTGTAAGTCTTTTTTGAATGCACAATTTTTGTTCATTTATATGTTTTCGTACCTTGCATTGTTTTTTCAAAAATTTGATTTTTTTTACTGTCAATGTTATTTTCACGAATAAAACGAAAACCACGCATCCTATCGAAACATGAGTCACAATAAATTTGTACCTCTTCCTTGGGTGAACAAATTTTGTTTCGGTCATTTTTTCGTAGCTGGTAATATTCGTCTGAAAATTTGATTTTTCTATTTTCAATGCTGTTTTTTACGAATAAAACAAAAACTACGCGTCATATCAAAAAGTGAATGATAAGAAATTTGTAGATCTTTTTTAGGTGCACAATTTTGGTGAGATGATCTTTTCTGGTATCTTGCATAGTTTTACAGCAAAATGGCTTTTTTGATTTTTCATTAATTTTTTGTGCGATCAAAATTTGAATTTTTTATTTTTCAAAAAATTCGAAAAGTTGTTATGAAAATATTATAGGGTGTTCAGGAATCAACGTTTTTCTCCTCTTGACTTTTTTTCATATCGTGCGTTTTTCGGCTTAAAATGTTCATTTTCGTTTGTTTTTTGGAATTTTGAAAATGCTATAACTCCAGTAATTTTTTTTTTATCACGAAAAGTCATGAGAATATTTTGTTCGTCATTTTGCGTACTACTAATAACCGTACATAGAATTTTCAAATCTTCCAAAAAAGTGGTCTCAAAAATTTTCAAAATGTGCTCACTTTTTGGATTTTCATCCAAAATAGCTGGTTAACGAACTCGTTCTCTATTTTTGGGCCATAAAAAAGTGTGCCAAAGCTCAATCAAATCTGATCATTTTTTCGAAAGTTATCGTGGCTACAGACAGACAGACAGCCAGACAGACAGACTACAGACTACAGACAGACAGACACCTTCGTAAAAATCGTTTTTTCTAGCTCAGGGGGTCTCGAAACGTGGAGATTTGATGAAAACCGACTATGTCAAATTTTACATAAAACCAATACCTTCTCATTAGAATGAGAATGTAACAACTGTTCTGGTTGTCCAAATTTGGTCGTTGGATTCTTTTTTTTTTATTTTGAGGAATTCTATACATTAACTTTAGTATTGGTCGTTAAATAGGATTTTGAATTTGATTTTAATCTAATTTAAAATTCTTAAACTAAAATTTAATTAAACTTTTATTCAATCAACAAAAATTGATTCAATTCCTTTAAAAACCGAGGTTTGTTGAAGTAACAAAAGTTTGTTTGAAATAA
The DNA here is from genome assembly GCA_932195095.1 of Andricus curvator. NCBI lineage: Eukaryota > Metazoa > Arthropoda > Insecta > Hymenoptera > Cynipidae > Andricus > Andricus curvator. Next base: position 222,663 of record CAKNYM010046391.1, on the reverse strand, counting down.
CCAAAATTTCGTTGCGACGAAAGATGTTACTTCTATATTGTTTTTTCTTTAATTAATTAAATAAGTGCTCAACGTCAAAATATTCTGAACTTCCTCAATATACTTTAATGCGTATAACTGTTTTGTCGGAATAGCCAGTGCTATTATTCAGTTGAGTGTAATACTCGTAGTATTTCATTCAAGCTAGGTGAAAAACATTTTTGTGTGTCTTTCGAAATTGACCTTCAAACTAGTCAACTAGTCGCCCAATCAAATGTCTGCTTTTGGTGGGTGTGTTTCTGACGTTTAACACGCGTAGTACCAGCCTACGTCATGGATTACAAATTTACAAACAAGATTTCTTGCGTAAAATTAATCTTCGATTACGGAATGTGATAAAGAAACAGGCTTGCCATAGACCAAGGTACTTGAAAAAAGTGGAAAAAGTGACAAATTTGAGCTAAAAAATCGTGACGACTGTTCACACCAAAAGGGGCCTCTATGCAAACACTTATTTTACTCACAAATTTCGATTCAATTACACCTTTAACATGCAGTTCAGATAAATTGTGATTCATTTTATTACGAAGCTAAATAAACCTTTGACACTTAAATGCCATATTTAAATTTCAATGATTTACAATAGGAACTAGGAAACCAGAAAATTATAAATTAAAATAAATTACATTTTAACATTGCAGACTTCACAGTTTAAAATCCTTTCAAAGGAGGGTAAATAGGGTGATTTCAGCAATTTCAACATAATGAATGAATTTTTAACTAAACAGATGAAATTTCAACCAAGAAAATTACTTTTCTACTAAAAAACACGAATTTTCGACGAAATACATGAATTCTCAACCAAATAGTTGAATTTTCTACTGAAAAAGATCAATTTTAAACCAAAAATGGAATAGTTAAATTTTCAGTTAAAACCTTAAAATAAAAAATGGCATTTTTAAGAAAATAGTTAAATTTTCAAACAAATAGTTTTATTTTCAACTAAAGTGATGAATCTTCAACCAAAAATACATCAGTTTTTACAAAGTAGTTCAACTTTCAACCAAGTATGTAGTTGAATTTTTAACCGAAAACAATGAATTCGCGACGAAAAATGTAATAGTTAATATTTTAATCAAAAAAGACGAAAATTCAACAAAATAGTTGAATATCCTAAACGAAAACAGATTATTAATTTTGCGCCATACAGTTGCATTTTTAACCAATAAAAATGAAATTTTTACGAAAAGAGATGAAATTTTAATAAAATAAATGATTTTTTAACAAAAAATATTAGTTTTCAACCAAGAAGATAAATTTTCTACCTAAAAGGCCGGATTTTCCACAAACTACATGAATTTTTAATCAAATAGTTGAGGTTTCTACTAAAACAGATTAATTTTAAACCAAAAATGGAACAGTTAAATGTTCAGTTAAAGCCATTATTAAAAAAAAAACAATTTTAACCACAATAGTTCAAGTTTCAAACAAAGAGATGAATTTTCAACTCAAGTGATGAATCTTCAACCAAAAAATCAACTTTAACGAAGTAGTTCAACTTTTAACCAAGTAGTTGAATTATCAACCAATAAGATAAATTTACTAACAAAAAAGATGAATTTTTCACAAAATACATAAATCTTCAAACAAATAGTTGAATTATTAACCAATAAGATCATTTTTAAACAAGAAAATTAATTTCCTACCGAAAAAGACGAATTTTCAACAAAATACGTGAATTTTCAACCAAATAGTTAAAGTATCTACTGAAAAAAGATAAATTTTCAATTGAAAAAATTAATTTTCAACCAAAAAAGAATGAATTTTCAACAAAATAGTTCAATTTTCAACAAAAGAGATGAATTTTCAACTAAAATTATGAATCTTAAACAAAAAATTAATTTGTAACAAAGTAGATGAATCCTCAACCGAAACAAATTATTAATTCTCAACTAAACATATGTATTTTTATCAAAAAAATGATTACCATAAAAGAGATGAAGTTTCAACAAAAAAGTTAATTTTCGACCATAGAAAGCTAAATTTTGAACTGAAAAAATTGAATTTTAAACTAACAAGGATTAATTATCTACCAAAATAGACCAATTTTCATCAAAAGAGTTGAGTTTTGAACTAAAAATTCGAATATTGTCAAAAACCTTGGACTTTTAATCCCGAAAAGATGAATTTTCAACCTAATAGTCTCAATTTTAACCAAAAAAGATGAATCTTTAACAAAATAGTTCAATTTTCAAGCTAAAAAGTCCAATGTTTTTTTTAAAAAAGTTAACTTTCAATCCCGAAAAGATCAATTTTCTAGCAAAAGGTTCATTTTTCAACCAAAAAAGATGAATTTTCTATCCAAAAAGACGAATGTTCAACAAAAAAATTGAATTTTCGACCAAGAAATATGACTTTTCGAAAAGTAGTTGAATTTTCAATAAAATTGTGCACCAAATAATAAAATTTTCAACCAAAAAGATCAATTCTGAACGAGAAATATAATAGTAGACTTTTCAACCTAAAAGAATTAATTTTCAACAAAAAATAGTTGGATTTTCTTATTGGGTTCTTTTAATTTAGTTCGCATTTAAGCAAAAAAAAACACGAAAAAGGGGAAGTTTCCTGAAAATATTTGAAAAAAAAAGGATTTGTTGCAAAAAGGAGAAAAGAGGAAAGAGTGTGAAATCTGATATATTGAATATAGCATTTTCATACCATAGATTACTATAGATTTCATACATATACATTTTTTTTTTTAGGTAAAATATAAAATGAGATGGATTAAAGTGACTAAAGTAGCTTTTTCCTTTAAAAAAAGTGACTGTATTTAGTTTTTCTTTAAAAAATAACTAAAAAGTGACTTGAAAAAAAAAGTTACTAAAAGTGACCGCAGTCACCGTACAAGGAAAATAATTTTTAATTTAAACAGAAAAACACTGAAAAATCAAATCAATAAAACTAAAATACAATTTCAATAAAGTAATTTGTGTTTTTTAAACATCCAACTGTAACCTCCATACAAAATCAAAACTTCAAGTCAAAATTTTGTGGTTAGTAAAAAATTCCGAGAGATGATATAAGATTTAATCCAAGTTTGAAAAATTTACAAAAGTTTAAAAACTAGTTCTGTTATTAATTCCACATATTTTCATTTCAAATAAGCCCTCATAATCTGTTTAATTGCAAGGTAAAGTGTTAAATCTATTATAAATTTCAAACGTCTGTCAAAATTAATCCTATATTACAATAGAACCATGTACAGAGTTCAAACATTTTTAATTCAGCTATATAATATCTTTGTTTAAATGATTTATTTATGTGATTCATTAATAATCATAATACTGATAGTAAATTCTGCCACAAATCGCTGCTTTAAACATTTCACCAACATCGTTGGTTCATTTCTAATAATATTTGTAACTAAATCAAGGATAAATATCACTGAATTAGCTATACATTTTTTTCCGTATGTAGCAGTCCTGTCAAAAAAACAGCTTTATCTTTTTTTTTCATATTTTAATATAATATAATACTGCCGTAATTTGAAAGAACACCGTTAAACGCAAAATGAACGAAATAAATAAAATATTACATATTATTAATGTTATTATAATTAATTTTTGAAATTCTTATTGTAAATTTTCAAAATTATATACTCTTAATTTTTAAAAGATTTGCAATTTACAGTTCTGAATTTTTTAAGATTACAATTGACAATTCTTGAACGTTGAAAATATGGAATTACAATTATTCAGTTTTCAAGAATTATATTTTAAAGTTATGTAATTTCGAAAATTTTTTGGAATAATTCTATTTTGAAGACTAAGAATGGAAAAATCATCAACTTTAACGATTTTAAATTTAAATCTCTTTAATTTTTAAATATGTATAAATAACAATTCTTAAATTTTGATGCTTTTGAAGATCAAAAGTCAAGATTTTTTCAATTATAAATCTTCGAAATTGATTAAATCTGACGTGAAAATCGTTCAAATGACAGCATTTTCAATCGTAAATCTTAAAACTTGTATAATTTTTTATTTAAAACTTTTTTAAATTAAAAATTCTTCAATTGTAAAGATTTACAATTCAAAGTTGTACAATTTTGAAGAGTTGCAATTGACAATTTTTAATTTTTGAAAATTTGGAATTACAAATTATTCAATTTTCAAGAATTATATTTTAAAGGTATGTAATTTGAAACATTTTTTTGAAATAGTTCAATTTTGAAGTCTTAGGTACAATGGAAAATTCTGCAATTCTAACGATTTGCGATTTAAAAATCTTCAATTTTCAAGCTTTACAATTAAACATTCTTAAATTTTAAAGATGTTTAATTGAAAATTCTTAAACTGTGATGATTTTGAAGATCAAAAGTCAAGAGTTTTCTCATATTCTAAAGGAATATAATTTAAAATTTTTGTTTCAATAGATTAATTTTGAAGATTTACAATTGAAAATTCTTCAATGTTAACGACTTTCAATTTCAAAATCGTCAATTTTGAATATTTGGAATTGAAGACTCTTTAGTAATATTATTATTATTAATATTATTATTGATATCAATAATTCTTCAATTGTTTTAAACCGTTCTTTCAATCAAACAAGAAGATATTAATGTTATAAATTTCAATAAATTGGAAGTCGAACTTTTTTTTAACCGAAAATATAGATAAGAATGTTATGACTGTTATTAAACTTCATGAATGACGAACAATGTGAAATTCTAGCGGAATTAATTCATGTTTATTTATTAAATGTACATAAATTCCGAATGTATTAAGTAACAGCAAAATTCGAAATCAACGACTAAAAATGAAAACATTTGACACAAACTTGGATTATAAGCAAAGAGATTTTAAGAAGCGAATAAAATATTACAACATACAGTTTTTAAATTTTAAGTCTGAACTAAATTACTAAGTTTCACATGCATTTAAATATTAACTAATAAACTTAACAAATTTTGAAACTCAAATAAGTTATGATGAGATTCCGTAAAACAGAGAAACCATAATTCCTTTGAAAAATTTCCAACTAACTGTTTCCACATTAAACAAATAAAAATATTTTAAAACATTGTTTTTACCTATTACTTTTTTCAACAATATAACTTCTTGTTACTTTAAAACCATTTATTAATCATAAGAAGACAGACTTTTAATAATAATTTTGCATTTTGCAACTCATAAAAAATGCAGTTACGGCGTTTCTCGAATTTTTCTGTGCCGTATTCAGCCGTCTATGTTTTACAGCGGTCAATTACGGCTTTCTCTCAAATCACAACTCGCCACTCGAAATATATGCAATAATTTTTTGTGAAGTTATTATATTTTTTTGTTGAATTACCTTAATAATCAGGTGTATCCTTCTTTCGCGATTTAAACGTTATAAAAAACTAATTATTCGATTTTCTGCAGTAAACGGTGCTTTTCCAAATTACGGCAGAATATGTGAACCTAACTTAAAGTTTTAAATCTTACAGTTTAAATCTAGCTTCTCTATTTTTGGAATTTCATAACATGAATAGAGTTAACTTTGTGGTCATTTAAATTAGGACGTTTTTATGTTTAGACGCTCGAAAACGAAGTTTTGGTGCTTTAAAATTAGAATGCTTTTATTTATGGGGTGTTCAAATAATTAGGTCAATCTTAAGACTCTTATTTTAATAGACGAATGGTTTGGAAATCTGCAGAAGAATTGACAAATATTTTTCAAGTTTCAACCGTTTTCAAAATTTAATTTTTAGGAAGACGTTGATAACCACCAAATACACTAAGTGTAAAAAAATTCTGCTCAGTACATAAATATTAATATTTTATTTATTCATGTTCAAGGTAATCAAAGTTGTGAAATCCAAAAATAAAGCTAAGAACAAACAGTAGAAATTTTATGAATAAAAGTATTTTTTTTATCAAAGGAATTAGTTCAATGAATTAGTTTAATAAATTATTTTTGTTGTTTGATGGAAAAATGAAAGTGACATTTTAGGGAAATGAAAAAAGAAAAATAAATAGTGGGCCTATTATATTCTTTAAATAATACGCATGAGTGTGACATCATAAAAAAAATAATAATAAATTATAATATTATAGGCCCGCCAAATGCTTTTTTTATTTTTCTAAAATGTCAATTTTTTATGAAACAAAAAAATTATTTATTAAACTAATTCATTGAACTAATTGCTTTGATAAAAAGAAACACTTTTATTTGTCAAATGTGTACTATTCGTACTTGGCTTTATTTTTTGATTTTACAACTTTGATTACGTTGAACATAAATAAATAAAATATGAATATTTATTGGGGTAGCCGAAAAACACTCCAAACACACCAAAATTCTCTGACTTTTCCCTGATTTTTTGCTGACCAATTTTTTATTTTTCCTGATTATTAATATTCAAAGACCTGCAGCTCAATCTTTTTAGAAATTACAAATTTACTGATTTATTTCAACCAAAAAAGATTAATTTTCTACCATAAAAAGATGAACTTTTAATCTAAAAGGGCGAATTTTCAGCAAATAAGTTGAATTTTGGACAAAAACAGATACATTTTTTACCTCTTTTTTAAATTTTTTAAATTAAAAAAAAATTTTTTTTACTAATTAAAATTTTTTTTTTTTTTTAATTTTAAAATTTTTGTTAGTTAAATTTTTAAGAAAATGTTTAATTTTTTTTATTTCAATTTTTACACAGTAATTAAATTTTCAAATTTCAACAAAATAGTTGCATTTTTAATGAAATTGTTGAATTTTCAACTACATAATCGAATTTTCAAAAAAATAAGGTTACAACTTTAACCAAAAACAGTTGCATTTTCACTCAAGTAGTTGAATTTTCAAGCTAAAAATTTAAATTTTTAGAAAATTGTTGACTTTTAAACCCCAAAAGATGATTTTTCAACAAAAAAGTTAATATTCGTTCAAGAAAGATGAATTTTTTACAAAATAGTTGAATTTTCCATCTACAAAGATGAATTTCCAACTAAATGGTCAATTTTTTAATCAAAAAAGATTAAACTTCAACCAAAAACAGCTGAATTTTCAGCCAAATAGTTGAATTTTTAAGAAAATAATAAAATTTTCAACAAATTCGTTGAATTGTTAACCAAATATTTGAATTTTCTAATCATAAAGATGAATTCTCAACAAAAAAGGTAATTTTCGACCATAGCAAGCTAAATTTTAAAGTTAAATTTACTACCAAAAAAGACGAATTTTCAACAAAATACATGAATATTCAACAAAGAAGTTTAACTTTCAACTAAAAAAGATCAATGTTTTACCCAAAAAAAACGTTAAATTTTCAGTAAAAACCATTATTTTCAACCAAAGAGATGAATTTGCAACTGAAATGATAAATTTTTCAAGTCAAAAGTTGATTTTCAACCAAACAATTGCATTTTTAACCAAAGATGAGGAAATTTCAAACCAAGAAGATTAGTTTTCTACCCAAAAAGACCTGTAGTCGACTTCTGGTTAAACTCTTTTTTTAATTTTCGATTAATCAAAATTTCAATTAATATGCCCTTTTACAATGTCTCCATGCTAAAAATCATTAAAAAATTAACAATTTTCATTATGAATCTATGTACTTCAAATTTATTAAAACTACTTAAAGAATATGATGTCATCTTTCTGAAAAAAGATTAAGTTAATTTGGTAGAAGTGTGTAAGCTATACGTTGGTCTGCATTTCAAAATTCACGTCTTTAACTCTTTTTTTCTTAAAGAATGGAATTTGGAATTTATTTCATCCTGATTAATGTGTAAAATCGTAAAATGAAATGTGTTCAATTTTCAATAAAAACCTTCCAAACTTAAAAAAAATTGTGTACTTTGGTATTCCCATCAAGTTTTATTAAGCTATCTCATAAATTGGCTGAGATATTCCACTTTTAGTGTTCAAAATTATTCATATGATAATTCCCGGTACCGATTTTTTTGTTTGTCACATTTCTTCCTTTATGAACAAGAAGAAAACAACTCAAAATAAAAATCAGAGAATGTCTTCTGCTTCCCATTAGAATGTATATTTTTTACATTCAAAAAATGAAAAAATTATTTGAGTTAATTTTCATTATTTGCATATGTCTCAAACTAATTTCTTTTTTACTTTACTTATGAAAATTAAAAAAGTATGTTTAGGAAGCTTAGATAGTACTTAAAAATCCATAAAAATGGCCAAATCGATAAAATAATAAAATAAATTACCTATTCAAAAATCACAATTTTGTCTTTAAAATTCTATAGTTTTTGACCTAATTTAGATATTTTATTTTCGCATTCTGTCGCTTTTCACAAAAAACTACATATATTTGTTGCCATTTTTTTTATTTGGCCTTCTATAAGGAAGACATCCTGTAAGTTTTATGTGGACTAATTGTAAGTCATTTTTGTTGCCAGGAGATTTTTTTCATAAAATAAAATTATTGCATTTTTTTCGAAAACAGCGAAAGTTGCAACACATATTAACAAAAAAGTTTGCACATCTAAAAACGTTTAACAAAAAATGCCTCTTGCTTTTTTATGAACTCTTGCATCGTTTACGAGAAAAAATCTAAAATTATATTTCCAAAAAAAAAACAAGAATTCTCCTGGCTTAAAAAATGGCAGAAACTTTTAAAAAATATTGCAAAAAATAAAAAAGATAGGTTCTAAGAAGATTTTCTGCAAAATTCCACCTTTTTTATTTTTTTGCAATATTTAAAAAAATTTCTGCTAATATAAGGAAGGCATCCTATCAGTAAAACGCACCAGAATCCGTAAAGAAAATTTAGATATCTGAATTAGGTAAAAAACTATAGATTCAAGAAAAATTGCGATTTTTTTTATTAAAATAGATATCCACGTTCAAATATCCGTAACTTTGTGGAAACCTTTTTTTCTCAAATCGGAAATATTTATACGTGTCACATAATTTTCTCTAAAAAAAAAAAAACATTTTTTGTCGCTGAGAGATTCTGCGACTTAAAGTGTAAAACCATAATAATATTTGGCATAGCCAAATGCAAATTTCTATCTATGCAAATTTTGTGATTTGGAATTGATAATAGTGTAAAATAAAAACAGTTAACAGATTATCAATGTAAAATTCTATATTAAATTACATATATAAATTTAAATATATAATTTCTCACTTTGAAAACACTTTTAAATCAAAAAACACGGATGGGTATTTAGAATCTTTTTCTACTTCTTTTTAGTATTTGGCGGTGATTTGCTATCGCGAATCTTGATGTAACTTATAGTTAAAAATCTTACAGTTTCAATCTAGCTTCATTATTTTTGGAATGTGAAAACACGAATACAGTTAACTTCGTGCGCATTTAAATTAGGTCGTTTTTATGTTTAGGCGATCAAAAGCCTTAAAATTTGGGAGCTTTAAAATTAGAACGCTTTTATTTATGGGGTGTTGAAATAATTAGGTCAAACTTAAGACTCTTATTTAAATAGATACACAGAAAATACAACGTTTCATTTTGAACAAAGAAACAGTGTCAAAATCTGCTGAAACAAAATTGAACCATAATTGGCTAATATTGAGTAGGGTGACCAGATTTCTGTTTCACCAAACCGGGACACATATTTTCCGACCCCCCCCCCCCCCCCCCGCCAATACATCGCAAAATGAACAATTTTATGTCAGAAATATTAATGGTTAATGGTTTATGTCAGAAATGGAACTCAAACGTTAGGGAGAGAAAACGAGGGTTTCTCAAAATTAAATTACTTCCAATGGTTTACAAAAAGTGAGGGAGAGCCGCAAAATCGATATGGCATTAAATCTCACATCACTCCAATATCTTTTAAATTATTTTATTTATTTATTATTGTCAAGTATTCTAGAATCCTTGATCCAGTTTCGAATCTTATTTTCCCAAAATCTGTTTTGTTTTGACTTTTGTTTAAAATACAGGGCTCGGATCGTGCGACTTTTTGAAGAAAAATGCGACGAATTGACAATTTTCCGTTTTTCTCAGAAGTTCGCTGTACTTACTTTCAATTTTTATCGCAATGAAATATATAAAATTAGAATTCAAAGCTAAACAAAATTGTATTATTTTAATTGAGAACATTAAACATGGAATAATTTCTTATTAAAACTTTATTCTGAGAAAATTTTTAATTATTAGCGTTTAAAATTGAACTTAAAACTTAAATTCGAACTAATTATTAGCACCGAATAAGAAAATCCAACTATTTTTGGTTGAAAGTTTATTCGTTTTGGTTAAAAATTAATCTTTTTTGGTTGAAAATTGGTCTTTTTTGGTTCAAATTTGAACTGCTTTGTAAAAAATTCCTTTTTTGGTTGCAGATTCATTATTTTTGTTAAAAATTCATCTCACTTTAGACTGAAAATTTATCTTTTTTAGTTAAAAATCAAACTAATTGTTTGAAAATTGGTGTATTTTTTCTCCTTTATTTGAAAATTCAACCATTTGGTTGAAAATTCAATTATTTTGTTCAAAAGTTATCCTTTTTGGTGAAAAATTCAACTTTTTTTAACATTCGTTTTTTTTGTAGAAAATTCTTCATTATGGATTGAAAATAATCTTTTGTATTGATATATTTTTGAGTTAAAAATTCAACTGTTTTATCGAAAATTCATCTTTTTTGATAGAAAATTAATCATCTTGGTAGAAAATTTATCTTTTGTATTAAAAATGTATTTCAGTAAGTTGGAAATTCAACTATTTGATAAGAAATTAAACTATTTTGTCTGAAAATGTAATTATTTTGTTGAAAATTCTACTCTTTGGTCGAAAATTCAACTATTTGTTGAACATTCGTCTATTTTGACAAAAAATTCGTCCTTGGGCACTTATTTTTGTTGAGGCTTAATCTCTTTTATTTAAAAAATCGACCATTTGGTTGAAAATTCAATTATTTTGTTCAAAAAATTTTTTTTTTTTTGTCAAAAATTCAATTTTTTTTAACATTCTTTTTTTAGATAGAAAATTCATCAGTATGGATTGAAAATTACTTTTTTATATTCTCATATTTTTGGGTTGAAAATGTAACTGTTTTATAGAAAATTCGTCTTTTTGGCTTGAAAATTCAACTATTTTGGTTAAAAATTGATATTTTTAATTGAAAATTGACTTTTTCTAGTTGAAAATTCAACTACATATTTGGTTGAAAATTCACGTATTTTGTTGAAAATTCGTCTTTTTTGTAGAAAATTATCTTCTTGTTTAAAAATTAATCTATTTCAGTTGAGGATTCAACTATTTTGTTCAACATTCATATTTTATGGTTGAAAATTCAAAAGCTTGATAGAAAATTCGTTTTTTTGTCTTGAAAATTCAACGATTTGATAGAAAATTAAACTATTTGGTTGAAAATTCATATTTTTGGTCGAAAGTTCAATTATTTTGGTTGAAGACTGATATTTTAAATGATGAATTTTCAACAAGAAAATTCATGTATCAAACAAGAAGGTTCATGTATTTTGTTGAAAATTTGTCTTTTTTGTAGAAATTAATATTCTTGGTTGAAAATTAATCTTTTTTTTGAGGATTCAACTATTTAGTAGTTAATTCATATATTCAGGTTGAAAATTCAACTTTTTTGTAGAAAATTCGTCTTTTTGGCTTGAATATTCATCTTCTTCCGTTGAAAATTATCTTTTTTTGTTTTTGAAAATTCAACTTTTCAAGTTGATAATTTAACTATGTATCTTTTGAAAAAATTCATCTTATTGGCTTTTTAATTTAACTATATGGTTGAAGTTCAATTTTTTTGCATCAGAATTCGACCATTTGGTTGAAAGTTTACAACTATTTGGTTGTAAATGCAACTGTTTAATTTAAAATTATTATTTTTATTTAAATTCAACCATTTAATTAAAAATTAATCTTTTGGCTTTAAAAGTCTGTTTTCTAATTCATTCAACTTTTTAACTTGAAAATTCAGTCCGAATTTAAAAGAAGACGCTAAATGAGTTCTCCCTGCTTCATAAATAACATGACTTCATAAAAAATTGATTTAACAGTGGTTGCTCACGTCTTTTTTTATATTTATGAAAAGCATATTAGTATAAAAGTCGTACGTTCGTGAATTCTAAACAGTTATTTGGAGGCGGTAACTACTATGTTGTAAATAAAGGAAACTTGTTACTTTTCGCAAAAAAGGAACTGTAGGAAAATGTTTTTTTTTTAAGTTCGGTATTTCGACAAAAACCGGGACATTTTACTACAAACCGGGACGCTTCTCAAAACACCCAAAAACCGGGACATGTCCCAGAAAACCGGGACGCCAGGTCACCCTAATATTGAGCAATATGAGTATTGAAAGCAATTCAATTGTTTTTTTTTTCAGTTTTGACATTGATGAAGAAAATTAAATTAAATTTAATTATTAACATAACTGAAGTTCAAAATGACTTTGTAAGAAAATGACCTGAAACAAAATTAAAACTTTTTGGTCATTATTTTTTAGGTGATTATCATGGTGCTGGAGATGCTGAGTAGAGTATTAGGTCACTGACCTGAACAATGAACTCGATGAGGTAATATAGCGCATCCTACAATACAAAAGGCAAGATAAGAAAAAAGTATCAAATGGTCAGTGTAATGCTCGCCAGTTCGAGTCAAGGAATATGCAATCGCCATAATGCGTGGGATTTTCGGATAAGACTTCGTATGCTTCCGCAGGCGATTAATAATAATTGGCACGATGCATCTGTAAACGAAAACATCACGTCTCATGACACGTGCATTCTCTTCTAGGATATAAGTTTGATAATATGTTGTTGCTTTCTGAAGTGCGCTGCGTTTAATTTTTTTTAACAAATGTTATACATATATGTATATTCTTATTCTGAGAATGCAGATATTGCGCGAAATTATGTCTCTCTTTTTTTTTTCATTTACTATTAAAAGGAAATTTATTATTTGCTTGCTGAAAAAGATAAGAAATTACCACAAGGAAGCCGCACAAACATAAAACTGTTATTGAGTGTTTTCTGGATTTCCACACGCATAAAGTGATAAGGTATATAAATTATATACAATCTAGGTACATTACTCATCGAAAATAATGATCTCACCAAAATATCTGCGATGCGAAAAATTCCGCCAGAGTAAAAAGTTATCAGTACAATCAACATAGTTTGTTAAATTAAAGTTTGGCAAACAATTTTGAAAAATATCTAAATTATTAAATGGATTAAAAAACTTGGCGAAATTATTTTAAAAACGTGGTTGCTACGAAATACCAATTTCGAAATTCCCTTACTTACCCTGTCTTTTCCCTGGCCAATTTTTCATTTTTCCTGACTTATAAATTTTTCTTTCAGATTAAATTTTTTACCAAAGAAATTAATGTTCAATGAAAGATATAAATTTTGAACCAATAAGAATAATTTTCTAGCAAAAAGAGGTGAATTTTTAACGAAATACTTGAATTGTTAACAAAATAGTTAAATTTTTAAACAAAGAAATGAATTCTCAACTAATATGAGAGGAGTCTTTAATCAAAAAACTGAATTTTCAACCAAGAAGATTAATTGTCTACCAAAAAAGACTAATTTTCAATTAAATATATGAATTTTCAACTAAAACTAGAGCCTCATACGCGCGCTCCGCGCGCGACCTATTTATTTACCTGTATTTATTTTATTTGGAAATGAATTTCAATAAAATACCATGAAATTAACTTTTATTTCAATAATTTTGATTTGTACACGGCTTCGCATGGATACCATCTCACGATGCAGAATAAATAATTCTGTAAAAAATTGAGCCTATTCGTTGAAAAATAGCCAGACTCTAAATTTTGTAATCGAAATTGTTTAAATAATTAATAATTCTTGTAAATTTACAAAACATAGTAAAGAGTCACCGGAAAGATAATCTTAGTTGACTACGCAAACAAATTGTTCTGAATGTGTTCATGAAAATTGTTTAAATAATTAATAATTATTGTAAATTTTCAAAGTATCATAGGAAAGAGGTATTTGAAAAACATTCTTTATTGAGTTCGTAAACAAATTGAGCCTATTCTTTAAAAAATAGCCAAACTCTTGATTTGTTTATCAAAATTGTTTAAATAATTATTCATTCTTTGAAATTTGCAGAGCATTATAGCAAAAAGTCACTGCAAAGATATTCTTACTTAATTCTATAAAAAATGGAGCCTATTCGTTAAAAAATAGCCAAACTCTCAGTTTTTAAATTAAAATTGTTTAAATAATTGAAAATTATTGTAAGTTTAGAAAGCAACATAGATAACAGTCATCGAAAAGATATTCTTAGTTGAATTCGTAAACAAAGTGAGCCTATTTGTTGAAAAACAGCCAAACTCTGAATATGTGTATGAAAATTGTTCAAATAATTAACTATTATTGTAAATTTGCAAAGTAACATAGGAAAGACTTATTTTTAATACATTCTTTTTGGTTCTGTAAACTAATTGAGCCAATTCGTTAAAAATAATGATATTACAAATAATAATTCTTGTAAATTTACAAAGCAGCATATAAAATAGTCAGCGAAAAGACATTCCTAGTTGACTCCGTAAACAAATTCTGCCTATTCCTTGAAAAATAGACCAACTCTGAATATTTTTAGAAAAATTGTTAAAATAATTAATAATTATTGTATATTTGCAAAGTATCGTAGAAAAGATTTATTGGGAATACATTGTTTCTTGATTCCCTAAACTAATTGTTCCTATTCGTTGAAAAATGACCGGGCGCTTAATTTGTTTATGAAAATTTTTTAAATAATTAATAATTCTTGAAAATTTACAAATCATTATAGAAAAAAGTAATCTGAAAGATATTCTTACTTAATTCTGTAAAAAAATTGAGCCTATTCGTTGAGAAATAGCCAAACTCTTAATTTTTTAATCAAAATTGTTTAAATAATTAATAATTCTTGTAAATTTATAAAGCAACATAGAAAAGATTAATCGAAAAGATATTCTTAGTTGACTCCGTAAACAAATTGTGCCTATTCCTTGAAAAATACCCAAACTCTGAATATGTTTATGAAGACTGTTTAAATAATTAATAATTATTGTAACTGTGCAAAGTATCGTAAAACAGAGTTATTGGCAATACATTATTGGTGATTCCGTAAACAAATTGGGCTTATTCGATGGAAAGTGGCCAAACTCTTAATTTGTTGAAATAATTGATAATTCTTGTAAGTTTGCAAAGCTTCATAGAAAAGAGTCATCGGAAGGATATTCTTAGTGAATTCTATAAAAGAAATTTACCGTATTCGTTGAAAAATAGCCAAACTCTTTGTTTATGCAAATTGTTTCAATTATTAATAATTATTGTAAATTTACGAAGCAACATAGAAAAGTTTCATCAGAAAGACATTCGTAGTTGACTTTGTAAACAAACTGTACCTATTCCTTGAAAAATAGCCAAACTCTAAATATGTTTATGAAAATTGTTAAAATAATTAATAATTATTATATATTTGCAAGCTATCGTAGAAATGAATTATTGGAAATACATTCTTTCTTGATACCCTAAGCTAATTTATCCTATTCATTGAAAAAAGGCCAAGGTCCTTCTGAAAAGTTAAACAAAAATGTAAAGTTGGTTTTTAAATAAAAAGATTAACAAAATTTATTATAAAAAATCCAAACACAATTAAAAAATAAATGGTACTCAAAATTTCGAAAGTTTCAAACATTTTGAAATATAAATGAACTATGACTAAAACGTTAAATCGAAAATGAATCTTTCAAAATACGAATAAAATATTTAAAATGTTAATTAAAAGCCTTATTTTTAAAAAATGCGTGAAAGGAATCGTATATATACCGAAGTATAAATGCATATACTTCCACTAAGCTTCTTATGAAAACAAACATCTCGAGTTCAAATAAACACAGATCGCCCATAGTCGATGAGATCGCCTTGTGCTTAACTAAGTAACGGTAACGGTAACTAAACGACGAATACCAACTTTCAAAGATAGGAAAGATAAATTTCCAACCCAAAATGGAATAGTTATATTGGCAGTTAAAAAAAATCTATTTTAACCATAAAAAATGAATTTTCAACAAAATAGTTAAATTTTGAACCAACGAAATGAATTGTTAACCAAAAAGATAAATTTTTCACCACGAAGATTAATATTCTACCACAAAAGACGAATTTTCAATTCAATAAACAAATACGAATTTGCAACAAAAAAGTAAATATTTGACCAAGTAGTTGAATTTTCAACCGAAAAAGACGAATTTTCAACCAAAATGATTGACTTTTTTGTTTTTAACAGAATTGTTGGATTTTTAACAAAATAATAAAATTGGATGTTCACTACCTAAGTTTATAAATTAAACAAATGACTTTTTTGAGGATAACATTTTTATTTAAATAATTGAGTACTATCTATACAATATGTTACTTATTTTAAATACTAGTTATGTTATGTTCAAAATTTTGTACAAATCGGTTTAATATCCATATAATACATATAATCCATGTAATCCAGGTCGACTGAATTACTAAAAAATAGAATTTTTTCAATTAAAAGTGCAAAATATGGAAAAAGAATTAATGAATCAAAATTTTCTGAAAATTATCTCTGAGCCTCATCTAACAGAAGCATATTGAAATCTTCGATCCAATCGGTAAAATAGTGTAGGCTCCAGATATTGTTAAAATATTATAAAATCAATTTTTTGCAGAAAAAGTGAAGTATCTCTAAAAATAACTTATGAATCAAAATTTTCTGGAAAGTAGCACTGGTGCATCATCTAGTAAACTTATCCTGAAAAATTTAGACGAATCGGTTAAAATTGTAGGCTACAGGACGAACTGCTAAAAATGATACATTTTTCATATTTTCTGAATCTTCTTTTAATATAGAATTCTAAGAGTCATTTACCTGCTTTTGAAAATGTTAAAGTTTAAAAAATAAAAATTCAAACGCCTTGGAAAGTTACTCAAAAAGGGAACTACCTATATAGTTACAGTTTACATACAGGAAACTCGTCACAGTTACAGTAACAGTTACAGTTACGAAATTAACTCGTCACAGCCCGATTACTCCCAATTTTAATTTACCTAATTGCAATAATTAAGGTATAATTATTTATTAACTTATTTTAATTGCAAATATGACAACTTTTCACAATTATTGTTTTGACATGACTAAAGATTCAACAAATTAAGACTTAATTTACCTGTTTTTTATATTTAATTAATTGTACTTTTGAAAGGTTTTTCTTACTTGTAAATTTTAGGATTTTTATAATTTATTTAAAAATATATGAATATTTTAGCAATGTTTCTAATTAACAAAGCCAATAATAAAATATTTCGATTATTTGAACGTTCAGAACTTCAAGCACATAATTATAAGCATATCTAGATGAAAAATCGTGAAAAATGGATGGTAGTGTACACAATTTCAATTTCACGCATTAGCAAGTTAAGGAATTTTAAATTTTAGAATTTAAAAACTTAAAAAATTTTAATTGATTTGAAACTCAAGTCTGATAGTATTGCAAAATATTTTTCTTCGCTTTATTGTTACTAGAAATTAAAAAAAAAGGATTAAACCGATTTCCTGCTTAAAAAACTTCCCGGTTCAAATCCGAGCCGAGGTAGATTTTTAAATTTTCAACCATAGAAATAAATTTTCAACTAAAAAGATGAATTAGTCACCAAAGAGATTAATAGTCTACCACAAAAGATGAATTTTCAAGAAAATACAGGAATTTTCAACAAAATAGTTGAATTTTCAACCCACCGTCAAATAATTAAATTTTCAGCTAAAAAATTAATTTTAAACCGAAAAAAATATATTTAAATTAAAAAAAAGGGTTTTCAGCTAAACTGATGAATCATTGACAAAAAAAATGAATTTTTAACAAAGTAGTTCCACTTTAACTATAAGTAGTGAATTTTCAACCAAAAAAGATGAATTCTTACCGAAAAATAGAATAGTTAAAATGTTAAAAAAATAAATGTTCAACAACAACAAAAAACACGAAATATCAACAAAATAGTTAAATTTTCTTTCACAGAAATGAATTTTTAACCACGAAGATGAAGTTTCAAATAATGTGATTACTTTTCCACCAAAAAGACGAGTTTTTAACACAATAGTTGAATTTTCACCTAAAAAATATTCAACTTAAAACAGAATAGTTAAATTTTCAGTAAAAAATTATTTGCAATTAAAAAAATCTAATTTTCAACCGAAGAAATTAATTTTCAACAAGAAAGATAATTTTTCAACCAAGAAGATTACATAATTTTCTACATGAGTCTTCATCCAAACAAATCAATTTTTAATCAAAAAGATCAATTAGTCACTGAGAAGATTAATATTCCACCACAAAAAGAGAATTTTCAACAAAATACAGGAATTTTCAACCAAACAGTTAAATTTTCAGTTAAAAAATTAAATTAAGAAAAATTTTTTTAAACAAAATAGTTCAATTTTGAAAAAAAAAATTAAGTAGATCCACTTTCAAGTAAGTAGTTACATTTTTAACCAATAAAAAGATGAATTCTCAACAAAAAAACGTAATAGTTGATATTTCAATCAAAAAATTTGTAATTTTAAACCAAAAGCAATTGAATTCAACCAAAAATGACGAATTTCCCACAAAATAGTTGAATCCTCAACTAAAACAGATTAATTTTCAAACAGTTATGATTTTTAATCCAAAAAGATGCAATTTCTAACAAAATATACGAATTTTCGAGTCAAAAAGACGAATTTTCAATCAAAAAAAATTAGTTTTTGTCAAATTTGTTGAATTTTCAACAAAATAATAAAATGAATTTGAACTTCAGTTTAACGAAAATTCCCTAAATCCTGTCAGGTTTTCCCTGACATTATCTGACTTTCCCTGACCAGTTTTAAATCCACTGACTTTGCTCAATAAATAACAAATCCTTTCCAGGGCAGAAATAATATTTTAGTCTTTAATTTGTATTTTTATAAAATCGAAAACTAAGAAAATTCCTTTTCAGACCTAAAACTACGAAGCGAAACCACTAAATTTTTTTTTTTTTTTTTAATGAAAGAAAACTTTGGCAGTATTTTTTCACCAAAGAGAAGAAATTAAGCGGGTAGCATTTTCAAAAATCAAATTTTTATTGGGCACCCTAATAAATATGCTCATTAAATTCCAATCAAATAATTTTTTCTGGTCGAAACATGATACCAAATCAAGCTTTTAATTTACGCAAGTCCTGCAATTTCCTCATAATATTTCATCAACTTCTTTTCTTTTCCAGAAGGCTTAGGAGGGAGCTGAAGAGACGAGCCTCCATCTCTCACAACATCTATCAGATTCGAATCTTAAGTTCTAATCCTAACTCAACAAAAATTAGGTCATTCAAGTTGTTTTTTATTCGTAAAAGAGGCTTGTCTTCTCGTTCGAGGCATTTCAGCCAATAGTAAGAGGCCTTTTGCGAAAACATCGCGTGGTTCCCCAGTACAAACGTCACACGGTCAAGCCGATAAGCCTCGCTTTGCGTTTGCTCTTTGCTTCTTGATCATTCTCGATTCAGTATGATTCAGTACAACCGAGGCAGTCACAAGAGACGTACGTCTTTTCCTTTCTATTCAACTTGTGCGCGCCAAACGTAACGTATGTGCACATACAACTTCCTTTCCCTCTTTTTTTAACACTTTTTGCAATTTATTGACTCTCCAGTGCCGGAAGCTCTTTGAAGTCACGGTTTCCTGGTTGATAATGTAAACAATAAGATATTTCGGGCTCCCATTCGGAAAAGAATTATCTGCTCATTCAGAACAGGCTTTGTGAGTGAATTGTGCTTCGAGGAAACACAAGAATCGAGAGCAGCTGATTTTTACTCTTGTGTACATACTTTCACAACTGTGAGTCACTCTAATTATTGTACAATTATCATTCTTATTCTGAATACCAGTTTCAACAATTACACTTTGTATCGCTTTTTAAACTTAGTTGTCAGCTGTTTTCAAATTTTTTTTTATTTCAAGTAATTTTCTCATATCTGATTTATTTTTAAAAATAGCGATAGTGGGGCAAAATGACAAAAAATTTCTTCTCATTTTTTTAAGAGATACCTCGAGGCCGATTTTCAAAAGACATTTTTTGATTGGCCGTGTCTGGTTCACATAAACTCGGTGAACGTAGCACAAATATTTCCGGTAAACCTAGAGACTTTGTTTTTTATTTACTTTATTTAAACATAAAGTTGAAATAAATTGTGAAATTTAAGATATACGTTTCCTACAATAATACTTAATTAATTCAAAATCATTGATATTAGTGTAATTGACAAATAAACATTCGGGAAGCATAAGTTTATATTTTATTATAAATAATTTATTTCTTATCAATCATTATATTTTTATAAACAATAGGTTATTTTTTAGTGGTTTTGAACATTTATAATTGTTATTAACAAATTTTATAAGCAAATGCACAATTTGAGCAATATAATAACACCGAACTGTATTAATATAATATTGTGCATTTTTGTATAAAATTTGTTAACAACAATCGCGGTTATGATGTAAAAATATAGTTTAGTGAAACATAACTGGCAAGACAAAAAAATTAGTTTAAAAAAAGTGCCCCAAGCACTAAAAAATTCCTCAAACTGGAAATTTGTTTATATAATTTGTTTATAACAATCACATTTGTCACCAAATAACAATATAGTTTACTTGAGTATTGCTAGCAGGACTAACAAAGTATGTTTAAAAAAATATAACTGAAACTCTTAAAAATTGCTCAAACTGTACATTTGTTTATAAAATTTGTTTATAACAATCACAAAATTTTCATGAAATAACAATAAAAAAGTACCTTAAACATTAAAAAATTACACAAACTGGGCATTTGTTTATAAAATTTGTTTATAGTAATCAGATTTGTCATGGAATGGCAAAATAGTTCACTAAAGTATCACTAGAAAGCCTAACAAAGTATGTTTAAAAAAAAGTAACTTGAACTCTTAAAAATTACTAAAACTGCGCATTTGTTTAAAAAATTTGTTTATAACGATCACAAAATTTTCATGAAATTACAATAAAAAAGTACCTCAAACATTTAAAAATTACACAACTGGGCATTTGTTTATAAAAGTTGTTTATAATAATCACATTTCTCATGAAATGGCAAAATAGTTTACTAAAGTATCACTAGAAAGCCCAGCAAAGTATATTTTCAAAAAAGTAACTGAAACTCTTAAAAATTGCTAAAACTGCGCATTTGTTTATAAAATTTGTTTATAATAATCATATTTGTCAGGGGCCATTCACAAAATACGTGATACATTTTTCAGGAACTGGGGG
>CAKNYM010046391.1:124686-191850 GCA_932195095.1 Andricus curvator | reverse complement strand
ACCAAGTAGTCAATTTTTCAACCAAATAGTTGCATTTTCAACCAAATTGTTAAATTTTCAACGAGAAAAGGTTCATTTGAAATTTGACCAAAAATGGAACATTTACATTTTTAGTTAAAAAAAAAATTAATTTTCAACAAAATATGTGAATTTTTCACTAAAGAAATGAGTTTTCAACTAAAGTGATTATTCTTCCACAAAAAAATTAATTTTTAACAAAGTAGTTTCACTTTCAACCAAGTAGTAGTTAAATTTCCAACCAAAAAAGATGTATTTTTAATAAGAAATGTAGTTGATATTTCCACTAAGAAAGATTTTTATTTAAATAAAAAATAGTTGAATTCAACCAAACGGAAGAATTTTTAACAAAACAGCAAAAAAAAAATTCTGCGATGGAGATGAATTTTCAAACCAAAAATATGAATTTTTAACAAAAAAGTTAATCTATAACCAAATAGTTCAGTCTTCAACTAAAATTATGAATCTTTAATAAAAAAAACATTTTTTGCAAAGTTGTTTAGCTTTCAACCAAGTAGTCAATTTTTCAACCAAATGATTGCACTTTCAACCAAGTGGTTAAATTTTCAACAAGAAAAGGTCAATTAGAAATTTGACCGAAAATGGAACAGTTACATTTCCAGTTAAAAAAAAAATTAATTTTCAACAAAAAGAAGAATTTTCAACAAAATATGTGAAATTTTCACCAAAGAAATGAATTTTCAACTAAAGTGATTATTCTTCCACAAAAAAATTAATTTTTAACAAAGTAGTTTCACTTTCAACCAAATAGTAGTTAAATTTCCAACCAAAAAAGATGCATTTTTAATGAGAAATGTAGTTGATATGTCCACTAAGAAAGATTTTTATTTAAATACAAAATAGTTGAATTCAACCAAGAAGACGAATTTTTAACAAAATAACAAAAAAAAACATTCTGCCGATGGAGATAAATTTTCAAACCAAAAATATGAATTTTCAACAAAACAGTTGAATTTTAGACCAAAAAAGATTTTTCACCAAAAGACATTAATTCTGAACCAAAAATATAATAGGAGACTTTTCAACCGAAAATAATGAATATTCAAACAAAAATAGTTGGATTTTCTTATTGGGTTCGAATTTAGGTGAAAAAAACGAGAAAAGGGAGAAGTTTCTTGAAAACAGTGAAATAGAGGAATTCTTTGTAAAAGAGGAAAGAGTGTGCAGTTTGTAACATAATTCTGTATAATAATTCCAAATTGCACAATATTAAATAATCAAATGGCACTGAAGAAATCAATCTTATAACTAATCGATAAATATATAATCGAATAAAACCGGATTAGCAGCGATTCTATAGTGAAGATTCAAATGCATAATTTCATTAGCAAGTTTAGTCTTAAGACTCCACCATCTATTTCTGGTCTGCTTCCGGCGACCAAACGGGATTTCTCGTCACACATGCATATTGCATCATTTAGTCATTAGGGGATCATCTGTTTTCCTCTGATTGTCATTCTAATAAAATTTTCTTCTTTTTAGTATTTTTGTAATGAGAATTATAGGAAAAGAAGAACAAATTTTATACGAATCGATTATAATAATTTGAATTAAATGAAAATAATATAAAGGTGATTGTAAATAAAAGTTAGGATCGTTTTGTAAATTATTGGAATCTCTATATTTGTCCATGTAACGTAATCGATTTATTCTATAGTGACATACACGTAATAGGGAAAGTATTACGTCTAGTGCAGGTTTCCATACGTAACTCTTGAATTCGTGCAATCCTGCCATTCTTGCAGAAGAACATGAATAGATTAACTGCAGTACATTTTTTATTCTTGTTTATAAATGCGTTTTCTAAATATTAAAAAATTAATTATAGAAAGAGCTGACTTCACACTTTTTCCCCTATTCCTCTCTTTCCCCTTCATTCAATGCGAACTGAATCAATAGAACCCTATAAGAAAACCTGACTATTTTTGGTTGAAAGTTAATCTTCCTAATTGAAAAGTCTACCATTATATCTTCGGATGGGAATTCATCTTTTTGGTTAAAAATTTTATTATTTGGTTGAAAAATTAATTATTTGTTTGAAAATACAACTATTTTGTTGAAAGTTCATCGTTTGGTAGAAAAGTAATCTTTTTATTTAAATTTTTTTCTTTTTAATTACAAAGTCTACTATTATATTTTTGGTTCATAATTCGTCTCTAGTGGTTGAAAATTTAATTATTTTGTAGAAAATTCGCTTTTTCAGCTTGAAACTTCCACAATTTGATTGAAATTTGTTTTCTTTATTGCCTGAAAAATCTTTCTCAGTTGAAAATTTGCCTTTTTGGTTTAAGAATTCATGACTTGTAATTCAAAATGCAACTGTTTCGTTGAAAATTAATCTGTTTTTATTGAGGATTCAACTATTTTCTTGAAATCTCGTCTTTTTTGGTTGAATTCAACTGTTTTTTATTTAAAGTTAAAATCTTTTTTGGTTCAACATCCACTATTACATTTATCGTTGAGAATTCTTCTTTATTGGTAAAAAGTTTAACTAACTGGTTGAAAGTTGAACTACTAAGTTACAAATTTTTTTTTTGGTTGAAGATTTATCTCTTTATATAGGCGAAAATTTATCTATTTTGTTGAAAATTCGTTTTTTTTTGTTGAAAATTAATTTTTTTAACTAAAAATTTAACCAATCCATTTTTGGTTAAAAATTGATCCTTTTTAGCTGGAAATAAAACTGGTTGAAAATTCATGCATTTGGTAAAAATTCCTTTTTTTTGCTTAAAAATTAATCTTCTTGTTTGAAAATTCATCTTTTTAGGTTCAAAATTGAATGATTTTGGTAGAAAATTCAACTACTTAGTTGAAAATTAACCTTATGTGTTAAAAATTTATATTTTTTGGTTAAGCTATCAAATATTTTGCGGAAAATTCGTCTTTATGTTTTGAAATTTTAACAGTTTGGTTGAAAATTCAACTGTTTGGTTAAAAATTTATATTTTTGGGTTCAAATTTCAAATGTTTTGTACAAAATTCGTCTTTTTTACTTTATATTTCAACTGTTTGGTAGAAAATTCGAATGTTTGGTTAAAAATTCATATTTAAGGTTTTATAATTCAACTGTTTTATCGGAAGTTCCTCTTTTTGGCTTGAAAATTCAACTATTTGGTTGAAAATTAACTTTTTCGTTGAAAATTCATATTTTCGTGTTGAAAATTAAACTGTTTTGTAAAAAATTCGTCTTTCTGGCTTAAAACTTCAGCAATTGAAAGGTCAATTATTTTGTTGTGAATGCAACTGCTTGACTGAAATTTTTTTTGTTGAAAATTCAGCTATTTGTTTGTAATTGTTAACTATTTAGTTGAATTTTTGTTCTGGGTTTAAAACTCAAATGTTTTGTAAAACATTAGATTGACATCGTGAAAACTCAACTGTTTTGTTGACAGTTTGTCTTTTTGGGTTCAAAATTAATCTCTTTTGTTAGAAAATGAATCTTTTATTGGTTGAAAATTTAACTATTTTGTTGAAAATGCAATATATTTCGACCTGAAATCTTAAGAATGTAATACGTATAATAATTTTAAATTTTTTAATTTGAAAAATTGCCCTGTTTTTAAGAGTTTACTCAAAAGATAGTGACAATAATAAAAAATTTCAAATCCTCGGGACCATTTCGAAGTTCAATTTCCCTAGAAGATTAAAATAAGCTTCAACAAAATCCATATCAAGAACTTTCATGGCAGAATATTGAGAAAAGCAACTTGCTGAGCACTTTATATACATAGGAAATTAAAACTTTTTGCGAGAACACACACTTTCCAATTCGAAATTTTTCCTTTAGGAGCCAGATATTTACGCTACATTTTTCGGCATAAAATAAAGGAGGAATTAATAAAGTGCATTAACCTAAGCCAAATGCTACTTTATGCACACTATGCACATGCATATATACAGCTCTCATTCGCAGGCAATGCACTGGCTTATTTTTAGATTTTATTTGCCATCTACTATACCGTCTACTGCAATCATAATGAATGGTCGATATAGTATAGAAGGGTATGGATATAAAATATTGCATCAAAATTAAATTAAATATGACTAGAAATTAATAGTGGAATTTAGAAAAAATGAAATCCTCTTAAGAATGTTTTTTTCTCAATTTAACGGCATTCAGTTTTGGAAAAACACCCATTTGATTACATTTAATTCAAAAAGTTTCAAATTTATGAGAATTATAATTTACAAGTTATGAAACTGTACTTTTCTAAATTCTAAAGTTTTAAAATTTGTCGTACTTTTTATATTTTCAATTTTCTACAAAGGAAGTAATTTACAATTTTGAAGTAGAAAAAGGTACTTTGATCGAAGGTATTTTTAAAGAAATTTCATTATTCAATGAAAGTCTGTAAAACAAAAATGATCAACTTTCAACTAACGACCCATCCAGGGGTTGGTTTGGAGCAAAATTCCCTGATTTTTCCCTGACCAATTTTTCATTTCGAAATAAATAAATAAAAATAAATTCATAAACGGAATAAAACAATTTCACATTAAAATTTATTTCCACCGAAAAAGCTCAATTTCCTACCATAAGAGATTAATTTTCAATCCAAAAGGACGAATTTTCAACAAAACAGTTCAATTTCGACCAAATAAGATGAGTTATCAACAAAATAGTTAAATTTTCAACAAAATAAATCAATTTTCAAACCGAACAGTTAAATTTTCAACAAAATCAAAATTAATTTTTAATCAAGCAGTTGAATTTACAACCAAATGGTTTAAAAGGTTAAAATTCAACCAAAAACAGTTGCATTTCCAACAAAAAGATGAATTCGGAACGAAAAATGTAGTAGTTGATATTTAGACTGAAAAAATGAATTTTTAGCACAATAGTTAAATTTTCAACCAATGAGTCGAATTTTCAACAAAATAATTAAATTCTCAATAAAATAGTTCGGACCAACATAAAAGAAACCAGCATAGACCCTCAAAAGAATTTGATTTATTCTCTCATTCCTCCAAACCGGTTCCTCATTACAATATCGGAATTTGGGACTAACTCTTTAAGTTATTGATTCAGAGAATTCACGTCTTATAAACAGTTTGCCAATCAGGAAGACATTAAAAGGAGAAAACATTAATCGGTCGTGGGAAACTTTACCTCGTTTACATCTCCTCGCCCCCTCCCGCCCATTATAGCCCTAATCTTTAGTCAGTTATTAATATTAATCATTCAGAGGTCATTTTCGACGATAAACTCATTATTGACGTAAATCGCGTACCCGTTGAACATATACAATATACACAATTACACATACACCAACAAAGGCTATGATACTAATTCTTAAGTGTCATGTGGATATCGAGTGTGAATCGTGAATCCTCAACTTTAGGCAAGTAGCCAAAACTTTTTGGCGAACCGCAGCAAAGCGGAAGTCTCGCTTGACGCAAACGACACTTGGCGACTTTCAATTTCGGGAAAATTAAAGCCTGATGATCTAATCTCCTAATGAGAATTTGTTTAATTGACTTAATCAAAGAAAACTCTCCCAACTGTTTCCTTACAGCTTTGTTCGCGATTTTGTTCGATATAAATAGCCCCAATTAATATTTTATTTGAATTTGGAAAGAGAAATCTTACAGTTGAAAATTAAAATGACTTTACATTTTTTTCTTTGTGCGTAATAATTGTACAAGATTTTACTGATAAAAAAAAGTACATTTACATTGTCCAAGAGAAACTAGATTTCCAAGAGAAGTGTAGATTATATAGCCTTATCTAAACTTCTAAAGAATATGCATCTCGTTTCCTTGAGGGAAAGTCTCTTCATAAATCACGATAAAAGTTATCACCAAAGTTATACATTCCAGAAAACAACAAATACATTCGCCAAATCGTCACTAATTTTGAATAAGAATTAGATAACTGATAATCGCTGTTGGAAATATGTGAATCATCTAGGTGCTAATGTGAAAAACAAATGATTAATATACTATCAACATCTTACTTTAGTTTCTTATGTTCAACGGCAAAATAATTTTTGGTACTAGATTAAAATGATAAGCAAATTATTATTAAATTATTAAGGACCTATTCATAAATTACAACACAGAATTTTATGCGTGTGAACTTGTACTCACTTTCAAAATTTAAAATTTGTTAAAAAGTTCTGACATCTTTTTGGATAGTCCTAGAGTTCTTGATAAACTTTAGAAATAGTTCTGGTTTCGCACAATCCTTTCACAATCCTTGTTTCGCACAATCCTTTAGATCAAAAAGAGTTCTGGAGTTATACGGTAAGATACTTTAAAAGAAATCGAAAACATAAAAGTTACAACATTTTTAAAATTCCCTAGTTTAAACAACATTTTTGTCAAAAGTTGCCTGAGTTCTTATTAGAGTTCTGTTCCACGCTGGAAGAGTTCTATTAGAAAATCTCATACCACTTTATCATCAATTCAAAATCCAAAAAGCTACAGCAGTTTAAAGTGACCTAAAATTTTTAATTAAACCATTTTTACAGTCCCAGGAGTTCTGATCAGAGCCCCCATTCCCACTTTAAGAGTTCTATTAAAAACTCATATACGACTTTTTGATTAATTCAAAATCCAAAAAGCTACAGCAGTTTGAAAAGACCCAAACAATTTTTAATTAAAGATTTCAACAGTTCCAGCAGTTATGATCAGCGTTCTGCCCCCCCCCCTGGAAGAATTCAAAATTTTTTGGTAATTTTAAACTGCTGTAGCTGTTTGGATTTGGAATTGGTCAAAATTGGTATAAGAGTTTTGAATAGAACACTGACGGAGAGGAACAGAACTGTGATCGGAACTCCTGAAACTGTTAAAAAAATTTATTTTACAATATTTGGGTCACTTTAATCTGCTTTAGCTTTTTCTATTTTGAATTGATCAAAAGGCGGTATGAGAGTTTTCAACAGAACTCTTCCGAGAGGGAACATAACTCTATAATCAGAACCCATGCAACTTTTGACATGCAATTTGTTTTAATTAGGGAATTTTTAATATGTTGTGAATTTTATGTTTTTGATTTTTTTGAAATTATGTTTCGGTAGAACTTCAGAACTCTTTTGGATCTAAAGGATTGTGTCATAAAATCCAATTTCTGAAAAAGTGGGGGGATGACTAGTTTTTTCGACTATGCTATGCTAATTCTACTCTGAACTATAAAAAAAATTTGAATTTTTTAAAACTGGGGGGAATGTGAATTTAGTACCCCATTTTGAAAACTCGATTTTTGGCCCACTTGAACGCCAGAACTATTTCTAAAACTTATCGAGAACTCTAGAACAATCCAAAAGCATATCAGAAATCTCAAAAAAATTTGAAATTTGAATTTGGGTTACAAGTTTACACGCATCGCAATTTTGCATGCTCCATCATTCCTCCCTAACTAAGTCCCTCGCTTATTCCAAAATAGTAACTTAAATCGTTCTCGCCTCCAAACAAGTTATTTTCTCAAATGGCTTTTTAATTCAATACTTTACAATCAATGTAATAAATTTAAGATCAGGGATTGAATCTAAAAATTCTCTTCATATTGAGTTTATTCGACTATATAATGTTTGAGTAATATATTTTGTTAATGTTTTATTTTACAAAATTAATATTTAAAATTATCCGCACGCAAAAAGTTGTTGTTGATGGTCAAATGATAAATATGTCAGTATTTCTGGGTGGCCACTAAACATAAAAAGTAAGCATCCTCGGTCATTTCTAGATTTAAAGATGCAAACCTGAAAAAATTTTCATTTTAGTATTCAAAACTAAACTACAAATTAAATAATTCAAAGAGAAACTTTTCTGAATGATAAACCTCTAAAATTAAGAACTAAATATTAAAACATTTAGAATTTTTTCAATTTTGAAATTCAAACTAATAAATATTGAAACTGTTATTATAACTGATAATGTTATAATCTCAACATAAAAATGTATAAGGCTATTTATTTCTAGTATATAGTGAAATAAAATATTAGTTTTTAAAAACCGCTCAAGATTTTGCAAGTTCATCAAAGTATAATTATATCCTGTCTCTGGTTGATGAAACGCTGCTTTCGGACACTCGCGGAATTTACCACAGTCTCGCTTTGCTTTACTTTGAGTTTGTGCCAAAGAGAATATTCCTCTATTAATGGGAAAAGGATGAAAAAGTCGAGTCCAAGCCAGTCTAAAGTCTTATTTTATTTTTATTTCGGTAAGAAAAACCTAAGTTGAATAACTCCATTCGAATATTTATAGTTCAAGAAAAATATTTTTTTTTAATAAATCGAAAGTAATGAGTGACACTAGTTTGAAAAGATCTTCAGTAAGAACAAAAAGAGTTATTTTTACATAATTGGAGAAGTTTTAGAACTTTGGAGAGAAAGGGTTTTGGGTTTGAAGCGAATAAATTTTCTATATGCATATAGAATAGATTTTCTACCAAAAAAGAAGAAATTTTCAACCCGTAAAGACGAATTTTCAACAACAAAAAAAGTAATTTTCATACAAAAAGTTGCTTGAACAACCAAATAGTTGAACTTTCAAGCCAAAACGACGATTTTTTCGAAGATTGTTAAATTTTTAACAAAAAAAGTTAATTTTCAACCAAGAAAGATGAATTTTCTACCATAAAAGATGAATTTGAAATCCAAAAGGACGAATTTTCAACCAAACAGTTGAATTTTCATCTAAAAAAGATGAATTTTTAACAAGAAATGAAGTAGTCAAATTTTCAATTGAAAAATGTACTTTTCAACAATAAAAATAGCAAATATTCAAACAGTTGAATTTAAAAAAAAAAACGAATTTTTAACAAAATAGTTGAATCCTCAACCTAAGAGATACATTTTTAACAACAGAGTTAAGTTTTCAAGCTAAAAATTCAAATGTTTTACAAACAGATGACTTTAAACCGAAAAAGGTGAATTTTTTAACAAGAAGTTAGTTTCCAACTAAAAAGGATCAGATTTCAATAAAAAATGGAATCGGTAAATTTACAGATAAAAAAATTAATTTTCAATAAACAAAGAAACGAATTTTCAACAAAATAATTACATTTTTAACCAAAGAGGTGAATCTTTGATCAAAAATGAATTTTGAACAAACTTGAGCTCTCAACCAAAAAGATGAATTTTTCACGAGAAAGGTTAATGTTCTACCAAAAAATACGAATTTTGAAGCCGAAACACAACAAATGGAATTTTCAATACGAAAATACGAATTTACAAAAAAAAAGTTAATTTCAAACCAAATCGTTGAATTTTCAACTAAATTTATGTATCTCCAACCAAAAAAGACGAATTTTCAACAAAATATTTGAATCCTCAACCAAAACAGATTAATTTTCAATCTAACAGTTGCATTTTGAATAAAAAAATATGAAATTTCTATCAAAAGAGATGAATTTGTCAAACCAAAATGACGAATTTTAAAGAAAAGAGTCGAATTTTGGACTAAAATTATGAATCTTAAAAAAAATCAATTTTTTACAAAAAAGTTTAACATTCTACCAATTAATTAAATTGTCAACCAAAAAGGTGATTTTTTAACCACCAAGATTAATTTTCCACCAAAAAACTAATTTGAAACAAAATACATCAATTTTCTACCAAATAGTTGAATTTTCAAGTAAAACAAAAATCAATTTTTAACAAAATAGATGAATTTTCAACCAAAGAGATAAATCTTTAACCAATGAAATGAATTTTTAACAAAATATTTGCATTTTCAACAAAATAATAAACTGTTCAACCAAATAGTAGAATTTTTAACCAAATAAAATGAGTGTGGTTATTGCATGAATTTTATATAATAATATGTGTTTTAAATACTGTATGGAATTCTAAAAAAATTAGTACATTGAATCAAATTTTTTAATACTTCACTTCTGAGAAATAAAATATTTGTTTAAAAAAGTTTAAAACCCCCTATTCAAACAACTGTGTGACGTTGAAACGTTACTTCCTGCAAAACGCAGAACCAATCAGAATAGTGGTATGCAGTGGCTCCATTGACTAACGCAGTATCCAGCTGATAGTTGGCCAAAAAATTTGTGACCATCCACATGTCGACTTTTGGCACATTAATTCGCACTGTCACGCTTTAAAAATCCCGGTTTTAGTGAAATTCTAAGCATTTTGTACACCTTTTGGTCCCTTATTTATACTTTTTAAACACATTTTAATTAATAAACGTAAAAATAGGTTATGTTTACTTAAATCACCAACGGCCATATTAATTCCCCCATCAACTGCGCTAATCAGACTGATGTTTACTTCCGTCGCGGGTCCAATTAGAATATCTCATAGTCCCACAAAAAAATTTAAAAAGTATACTTTTTAAACATAAAAAAAATATTCCAACTTATTTTAAAAATCTTTCTTTAAGTAATTATATTCAATTTTTAATCCTCTTTTAATTCCACCAGAAAATTAATATATTTGAAAATATGCAACAACCCCATTCCGAGCCAAAAATATAATAGTAGGCTTCTAACAAGAAAAAGGAGAGAAAAGGGAGAGAGAAGAAATATTTTTTAAAAAGTAGAAGAGTGTGAAGTCTGAAATATGAAACTGATTTTCAGGCCTATTAAGTTATTATTGAGCTGTGCAGGGCCATCTTTCACTAAATTCGCTAACTTTGTTAATATTTATCATCCGGCAACATACTAAACGTTATGTAAGTTCGTCACGTTACTTCATACCACCCTCCCACCCCGTTACCAACCTTAGTTTTTTGGGCGACCTCCCCCCCCCCACACACACAATTTTTAACACAATTTTATGGATGGCCCCTTAGTTGTGTGCTCTTTTCTCAGAAAAAAATACGAGTTCTTCAAGATTAATTTAATTTTCTGAAGAGTGTCAAAATTCTGAAAGTCCAAAATCCTCATTAATGAGTCATCCGTCTGAGAATGAAATTGATTCACATCAGAGAAATTATTAATCGATTAAAAATACATGTATTTATATCATATCTAAATGATAAAATCTCTAAATATAAAAGCGAGACATATTTTATTAATAAATATGTATTAAGTGTACTAATATTATAAAGATGTAAAGAAATAGGGAAAATGAGTATACAAGTGAACTCAAATATTATGATAATGAGATTAACACTAGAAAATCGAGGTACAAGGTACACGAATTCTTTTTTAATATTTGCTCATGTACATAAGTGATCTACCCACGCGAGGTCCAATGGTCAATATTTCTTCAGAAAAAGGTGCCAATATATTATACTAATATGAAGAATATATCGTGCCCTTCGCAGGTTGTTCAACTTTGATCAATATTTGCCAGAATGAATCATTATTTGCTCAGTAAATATTTGAAAAAGAATTACATAATTTTTAACATAAATTATAATGAGATTCTCGATCACTACTCTCTTTCGTCACATGTTTCCTTGAAAATTCCAAATGAGAATCTAAATTACCTGTGACTAGTTACCATTGATTTTCTTTGTAACTTTGCGTTGTTCTTTAGCAATGCCAATACTGAACATTCCTTTGTATTCTTTGTTTAAAAATTATTTTAATTAAAATTAAATTTGTTTAGGAAATTAATGTATTAAGAACATATTTTGACTAAAATGAGTTGGCTGCAATAAATAGAAAGTATAAGAGGATAAAAGTCGGGATGTGGTTAAGAAGTTAAATAAAAAATTTTGCGTGTATTGAATGATGAACAATACATTTTTAATCTTTTTCCTCGTCGGTTATTAACCCCTTTTGTGATAAATCATCAAGACTAGACCATTTTTTCAGAAAACAAAGTCATAATGCAAAATTAAGGCAGTAAATAATGTATATAAATAATGTTAAAAATCTAGTTATTGGAAACTTTCAAATTCATATTTTTCAAGGATAAATGACAGCTTTCATCATCAGAAAAAGACTTGACGTTATGTCTAAAAATAATGATACATCCATTTGCAAAATGTTGTGAAATCGCTTGAATATAGTTTAAGCGAACACTTAAAACATTATAGTCTCGAAAAAAGGTTTTTTTATCCGTGTTTAAACATAAAATTATATTTTTGAAAAACAAAGTCTTTTAATATGTTTTTAAACATTGTCGATGTTAATATTTTTAAGTGAAAGAAGATAAAATTTTAAAATAATTGTTGAAAAACCTGCTTATTTAAAATATTTTTAAATTCTTTAATTCTCTTTCTAATGTCTGCATATTACTTGCTTTGTCAATAAATTAATTAATTCGAAGCTATAAATCATTTTTAAGTAACCTGTTTACAAATTGTTAATGGTTTTGTCAAATAAAACAAATCAATCAACAAAATCACGTATATTGCGAAGTCGCTTATAAAATATAAAACTCTATATCTGCAGATTAAGAAAAGTTGAGAAATAAAAATGATTGACGTATCAGTGAAAATTAATCTTATATGATTTTATCATTCATTATAATGATTCTATCCTTGTTAGTTTTAACAATTTTTTAAGATTGAAATTAACTAAATTTGAAAAAAAACACAAACATATGTGTTTTTCGTTTTTGTTCATTTTTAAAAATAAAATTCTCGTTCTGATTCATTTCTAATTTCATTTTCGTTATGTCTTTTCAAAAAAATGGCAGAAAAGATAACGTTTCTTACATTCTTTATTCCTGCGTAAAAATGAAAAGACAAAGAAATATTCTGAGCAATTTGAATCATTAAAATTTGAATCATATTAATCAATTTTGGACTATTATTTTTCTCATAATGAAGTTCAAACTTTTTTTTTGGTTAACAATAAACAATTTTGGGCCTATATGAATCATTTATATTTTATAATAATAATCTTCGAATTCGTTCATTCACTTTGTCCAAATTGCAACTCCTATGTTTCCGCTGGCTTTTCGCGTGTTTCTTGTGACTATTTCTATCATGTCAATGTGACAGGTTATTTATTGATATTAATATGTCAGTTTGAAATCTTAAAAAATTGTCTTCAACAGTAAGTTGTTCCCCTTGATTTTCATGTTATTAATTTTGAACTTTAGATTAAAATAATTGAATTTTAAATAGGTTTCCAATTAGAAAGCATGTAATTTTCAAAGTTTTAAGAATAATTCAACTTGAAAGGTTCACAATATTTAAAATTCTTCAGTTTTGCAGAATAAAAATAACAGTGATATTTTTTGACTAAATTCAAATTTTTTAATAAAAATATCTATCCAATCACTTTGAATATTACTTGATACTACATCCTATTACTTATTAATTTTTACAATGTTTAAATATTGCAAAATTTTAAACAGAAAAGCCTTTATAATCAGTTAAAATATTGAATAATTTTAGATTGATATATTCTAAATTGTTTGTTTTCAATTTTAAACATACAAAATTATCAGGTTCTAACATTTTTTCGAAATCTTAGAATATCTAATTGAAAGACTTGGTAGTTGCACAATTTTTAGTTTGAAGGATTTGTGATTAAACAATTATGAATTAAATGCCTCCAAAATAAATTCAAAACAATGCAAAGTCAATAACAGAATGTATCAAATTCGAGCCTTAAAAATGAGATTTTACAACTAGCGATTGAAAATTGAATTTTTTGTTTTAAAATGTTTAAAAATATTGAACATTTCAAGCTCAACTTAAAAAACACCATTTTTGATTGAAAGGCTTAAAATTGTGTAATATTTCAAACATCCGAATCATATATATAGCACTCTTGTTTTGTATTATTTTTTTTTTCAAATTTTAATTTTCAATGTAATATCTTGAAATTGTCCGATATTTAGTTGAAGATTTAAAAAAATGGATCATTTAAAATTGAAAAATGTTTGATTTGAAAGTTTTAAGAATAAACAATAATTCGAAATATGGAGTTAAAATTTAAACCATTTGAAATAAAACAATTAAAAATTGTGTTTTTAGATTTCTGTATTTTCATGTTGAATGGTAAATTAAAAATTTTCCCCTTTCATAAGTTTTAATTTGGAAATTAAAATTAAAATCAGATTAAAATGGTCACATTATGAAAAGTATAATTAACAATTGGAAAATAGTTAATTTTTAAATGATTTAAATTTACTTAGAATAATTGAAATTATTATCACAATTATTGGTGGATATAATAACTTTTTAAAGTTTTAAATGAAGTTTAGATTCGTTTATTTTTCAACGTTCCCTAGTAGAAATTTTTCAAGTTTTAAAATTTCAGATTTAAAATTACTTTATTCCGAACGTTTTTTAAAATAAATCAATTTTAAAGGTTTGAATTTAAAACATTCAATTCAGTTTTCAATTTGAAATTGTCAAATTTTAATCGCTTCGAATTAAAAATTATTTAAATTTTTATATTTTAAATTATTCAATTTTGCACGCTTTTAATTAGAAATAATACAATTTCAATTCCTTTGTATTTTGAATGTTCCAATTTTCAAAATAATTCTAATCTGAAAATATTCCATTTTTAACATTTTGAAATTGTTCTATTTTTGAAATTTTATTCTGAAATCATTCAGTTTCAAGATTCTTCAATTAAAAATAAAATTGTTTAACTTTGAACGCTTTGAATTATAAATTATACAATTCCAACTCCTTTCTAAATAATTTGTCAATTTTTCAACATTTTAGTCTAAAATTTTTGAATTTCTAGAGCTAGTTTTCAAATTATTCATTTTATAACGATTTTATTTAGAAATGATATAAATTAATTTCCTTTTCATTTTTATTTGAAATATTTTCCTTTTTAAAAAGTTTACCTAATGTTAAATTGTTTGATTTAAAACGCTTTCAATTCGAAAGTAGTAATTATTAATTATTGTTACAAAAAAAATATTTAACTTAATATTTACAAATTTGTTTAGTAATGGATGTTTTAAATGTTTGTATTTGTAATGTTAGAAAATAAAAATTTACTGCCAGTTTTTTAATAATTGTGATGATAACTTTTGAAATTCATACAAAAAATTAAAACTTTATTAATTAAACATCAGTATTTGTTATAATGGAACAAATTTTGTTTTTCAAAATGTGTAATACATTTTTCATATACCTTGTTTTTAAACTAAAAAAGGAAGATTTTTTCAAAAGTTTTAATAATTAAATGTTCAATGTGTTTCTTTATTAATATTGCTATTATTAGAATATTCAATTTTTCCATTTAAAAAGTTTAATTTTGTTCCAAAATTTGATGTCTCATCGCTCAAGTGTTCAATTTTGAACGCTCTGATTTATAAATGGCACAATTTCAACTCATTTCTATTTTTTTAAACCCATTTTCAAAATTTGGGTCTGAAATTTTTTTTAAATTTGAGAGGTTCTGGTTTAAATTTTTCAAGTTAAAACTCTGTGAATGTAAAATTATCAAATTTTAATCTATTTTATTGAGAAATGATACAAATTCAATTATTTTTCATTTTATTTGAAATATTGTCCTTTTCAAAATTTTTAACTATAATGTAAAATTATTTGATTTAAAACGCTTTCAATTAGAAATTATTAATTATTGTTTCAGAAAAATTGAAACTTAATATTCAAAAATTTGTCCAATAATATATTTTTTAATTGTTTGTATTTGTAACCGTAGGAGATAAAATAATCAGTATAATATTATTAGAATATTAAATTTTTGCAATTAAAAAAGTATTGTAATATTAAATAATAATAAAATATAGTATACATATAAATAAATAAAAAAGTAGTAATGTTTTTGCGAAATTCGATTATCGCTCAATTGTTCAATTTTGAACGCTTTGAATTAAAAATGCTACAATTTAAACTCCTTTCTAATTAATTTGTCCAATTTTCAAAATTTTAGTGTGAAATTTTTGAATTTTGATAGCTTATATGTTTAAAAAATTTTTGTTTTCAAGTTATTAATTTTTAAACAATTTTATTTAGAAATGAAAAAAAACAGTTCCTTTTCATTTCATTGGAAATATTGTCCTTTTCAAATTTTGACCTATTAATCTAAAATGATTTGATTTTAAACGCTTTCAATTCGAAATGATTAATTATTTTTCGAAAAATTTCAAAAATTTATCATCATTTGCGACTATAATTATCGATTTATTTATTATTGACCTAACTGCGCCAAAACTATGAACCTAACCCAACTTATATGAACCTAACCCCTAACCAGACCCTAACCGTCCTAACCGACCTAACATAACCTAGCCAAAAAATGCGTTGCACAGAAACGGATTACTTGTGTTAAAAGAATCCAGTAAAGACAGACAAAGACATCCTGATATGCGAAATAAAGATTAAAATTGAGTAAGAAATTAATCATATAGTCATGTAAAAAATGTTTTTGTTGCAGACCAAGACCAAATATATTCCAAGACCATCTGGGATTTAAATCACCGCGGTGATCACGTGGCGAACCACATTATCGACCGTGGTGTTTCCGGCTCTCTGATTGGCCGAAGACCCACGTGACTGCACCTGACGTCATATCGTCTGCTGCTTTCTGTCTGCTGCTCAGATCAGAGAACCTCACAAACCCAAGCAAACCTTCCTTCGAGGGACAAAGGATTCAGGAGTTGCATTTTTTTCGCTTTCTCCTCCACTCGGCGAGTCCTTCGAAAGTCCAGAAACTTCTATTCACTCGCGGGACTCCTCCACCCAGCGTGTCAAAACAGAGGAGAAAAAACTGTCAAGTAATTGTCTCACAATATCAACTTTGACAGTTTCGAGCTGTCAGTGCTGTGGAGTGGGTGAAGTGAGAATTTCTTGAAGATTTGAATTTCTTCCATCGGCCGCTAAATGACCGTGAATCCGGTTCCGTGGAGGTTATAAGAAACATTTCCCTCGTCTCGAATTCTTCGCGAAACTCCAAAGCTTCACCGGAAGTGAGGATGGGGTGGTGAACATTTTGGAGTCGATTTCTCGGATTTCAGTGAATTTGTGTTTTTTGTGCTGGAAAATTCCAGAATAAGTCGCGAGTGACAATTTTCCACGTTTTTCGGGACGTGCTCGTCACGTCCCAGCAGGATTTTTGATTCCCGTGAACCTTCCGCGGGAAAGGTCAAGGCTCCAATAATAAGATGTACAGCATGAACTATATCGGCAAGTTCATTAGTAATTTTCGTGATTTTTACAATGAAATCAACGCTGCAACTCTTACCGGAGCGATCGACGTCGTCGTCGTGGAACAACCTGATGGATCTTTCACTTGCTCACCATTCCACGTCAGATTTGGAAAATTGGGGGTTCTTCGATCTCGAGAAAAAGTGGTAAGTCTTTCCCCTGTGTTTCCCTTTTTTTCCAATCCCCTTTTCGCTTTAAATATACGATATTTAAAAATACAATTGTTCGTTTTACGAAGTAATAACTTATTATAAAGTCATATTATTTTAATTAAGCTGTGTTTGATATTCGGAAAATATTCTAACTTTCCGCTAAACGCTGTATACTCGGATTTGCTTTCCCTAATTACTTTTATTTGAAAAACAGATTTATCCCAATATTATTATCGGAAGACTGCGTTTTTATCCACCCATGCACCTTGAAATATACA
Organism: Andricus curvator; assembly: GCA_932195095.1. Lineage (NCBI taxonomy): Eukaryota > Metazoa > Arthropoda > Insecta > Hymenoptera > Cynipidae > Andricus > Andricus curvator. The sequence goes on along the minus strand of CAKNYM010046391.1, from coordinate 174,377 downwards.
TGAAAAATCGGAAAAAATTATACATTTCCACTAAATGCTGGGTACTCGAATTTTCTTTCACTATTTATTTTCGTTTGATGTCAGGCAGCACCAGAAAAATATTTATCCCAATATCATTATCGGAAGACTCCGTTTTGTCCGCCCACGCACTTTACACTTTATACGCACAAAAAAAAACTAAAAAAATTTAACTTTCCTCTAAATGTCCGGTTGTCAAATTTTTTTTCAATAGTTACTTGTACTCGATGTCAATTATTCAAAGAAACATTTTAATTCCAATATCTTTAGCGGAAGACTGCGTTCTTATCACCCACGTACCTTGAAATGTACACGAAAAATCGGAAAAAATTATACATTTCCACTAAATGCTGGGTACTCGAATTTTCTTTCATTATTTATTTTCATACAAACAAATTTTTTATTAAAATTTAAAAAAAACTTTGTATTTTCTTTTATGAACGTTTCGAACTAAACTTTTTAGGATTTAAATATAACTTTAAAGCTAAAATATTTGTTTTCGTTGGATCCATACAACTTAAATATTTTTTAAATTAAATATAATAAAGTACGATGGTCGGTTTGTCCATCTGGAAGATTCTTTGCTTTATATTTGAATAACAATTGTCATTATGTTATAACAATAATTGTACGATTAGCTCAGAATTTTAACATGTTAAATATTTTTTCTCTAAATATATATACATTCCATATAATATTTAATTAATGTAAAGATTTATCTAAACTTAAAACCATATCCCTTCCCTTACTTTTCTTAAATGAAGAAACCTAAGTTTTTTTTGGAGACCAAAATAAAACCAAAAAATTGTCTTTTTTTTATTTAAAATTGTTTTATTCCTCTGGTTTTAATTTGAAAATGTTAATATTCAAGTCTTTTTAGCTTTACTTTGTGCAGTTAAAAATTTTAAAATATGAGTTTATACAGATTTCAGAAGTTTCAAGGAATTTCAGACCTTTTAGGATATTTTAAAAGATTCGAAAGGATTTCACGCGATTTTATGAGAGGTGTTTATTGTATACTAGATTTCAAAAATAATTAACACCTGGATTAAATATTTAAAAAATTGCATAACACTATTTTCCTACTGTTTGCAAAATTTATGCTACTATTGACACTATTTTGAATTATTCAAATGAGTCCAAATTGCATCAGAATTTTGTAACACGAAGAGTTTTATATTATTGATGTCATGAAACTTAAATGTCAGAAAGTACAGAATTTATTTTTAAACTTTATGTCTAAAAGTTTATTTAAATTTATATCTTTACGACTACCTGTTATCCAATTTTTTATGACTTACAATCATCCACAATTGTTCAAGTTTCCGATTTGTAAATACGGATTTTTGTTTTTAATGTGATTTTTTAATTATAGTCGTGTCTAGATTCGCAAAAATTCGTGAATTTTTGGAAATAAATATAATTGCGATTTGGAACAGGGAATTTCCTCCGCAAAGAATTATAATTTAGACATTGACAGGGAATTTTTGACATGGAACGAGAATTTTTGAAAATAATTTTAATTCTGACTTAGAAGGAGGGAATTAAAAAAAGTTCCCTGTTGGAATTCAGAATTATAATTATTTTATCAAATTTTTTGGTCTGAATCAGAATTGTAATTTTTATGACCAAAAATTGTATGATGTGCCAACTCAGAAATTTATTTTCAAAACTCCCTGTTCCCAATCAGAAATCTTTTCAATCTTTTGAAATGTTCAGAATTCTCTTGAAATCTTCAAAAATATTTTGAAATCATTAAAATATTTTGAACTCTTTTAAGTTGGCCAGGAAATTACCGGAAATTTAAAATCATGTATCGTGTAGTCACCGTATTTATAGTTAAATATTCAGTTTCTTACAGTTTTTATAAATTTGTTTGACTTCCTTTCAGGTATCGAGTTTTGAAACGTACGATAACATAACTGGAAATTGCAGATAATTTAAATTATGAGTGTCCTTCCTGCTTTAGCGTAACTGAAAAAGTGGAAAGAATATATACCGTGAATCATGAAATCCGTTAAAACAATAACTATTAAAAATTCTACAAAATGTGGGGGTTTAAAAATTTTCGTTCATTAAAAAGTCAGTTTGGGGAACAAAATTTAGTGCTCAACATTGCACAATGTTAACTAGAAATTCTTAATTATCCGCATTCAAATTTATTAAATTTTCAACACCTTCAACTTAACCGTTTTTTAAATTGGAAGTTTACTATCACTTATTAGTAATCATTGTTCGACCTTTTACGCAACCAATTTTTATATCGTATAAATTTAAACGTTTTAGGTTTTGAAACTTTTGATTCAATGTTCAACACTTAAATGTAAACATTTTCATTTTTAAAGACTTCCAATTTAAATTCTCGAGGAGTTGGTAAAGTTGTTCACTAATAAGATTTCGTTCTTTCACAGGTGGACATAGAAATAAATGGAGAATCTAGACAAATTCATATGAAACTTGGAGATTCCGGAGAGGCGTTCTTCGTAGAAGAAGTCGGTTCCAGTGGATCTCCATTAGATTCAGAAATCCCACCGCATTTAGCTTGTTCACCAATTCCAGATGATAGCTGTTTTCCTCATCCCAGGTTTGTCGCCTTTCACTTGATAAATCTCTGTTTAAACTTTGTATCAGATTTTAAATGATATTTTCTATTTTAGTCGGTTCAACCTTATGTCGGACCTGCCTCAAGAGCAGCACGAAAAAATCCTCAGGGACTCTGTACTATCAATCGAGCGGGAAAAATGGGAGCAGATGTCAGCTTTGCCACCCGATCAACGAGAAAAGTTCTTAGTCGAGCAGTTTTCCGACCTGCCCATGGAGCATCGAGAAAAATGGCTTCAAATTGCCTCGATGACCTCCGAAGAACGAGACAAAATATTCAAAGAGCACTACGGAACCATTTCTACCTCCCAAAAGCAGCAAATGATTCGCGAACAATACTCAGCGCTCAAAACGGAAGACAAGGAGAGACTATTCAAAGAAAATTTTCCCGAGCTCCCGGCCGAACAAAGGCAAAAGTTCGAAAAGGCTCTGCTCACAGATTGGAAGGATAAGCCGAAATGGGATGATGATAAGCAGGATCTCCTGAAAAATGACGATGAGGAAATATTTGACATGGATGGCCTGGACGGTGAAATTCCAGCAATCACTGTCTCAACTCCCAAATCCTTTGTGGCCGTAACTTCATCCGACAGGATTCGTAAAATAAGCGTTGTGAATAATGACTTCAGGCCTATTACTGATGATCCGCAAAGCAGTAGCAAGGAGAAGTCCAGTGACGAATCTAATACTTCTCTGGCAAAGAAAAATTCCAAGGATGAAAGCATCGACGAGACGAAGACCAGCAAGAGAAAGCGGAAGAGGAAAAGCGTCATGAAGAAAAAGAACTCGCAGAGGAAGGCAAGCAATGGAAGTACTAGTCAAGCGGAAATGAGCGAAAGCGACAATCTAATCCTGAGTGAGTCGCAAAATGAACATACAAAGGGTCCGAGTCCTGTTGCTGAAATTGATACGTCCAACACTTCCTCGGAACCGTCAATGCACCATTCGACCCTTAAAGAAGTAACGACTACACTTCCGGAGACTGATTTTCACTTCTTTAGCGATACGGAGGTTACAAAGTGAGTTTTTATTCATTTTTGGATTGCGCTTTATATCAGTATTGTTTTAATTTCTATTCTTTTTTGCTAGTTGTTAGAGAACTTTCTTTATTTTCAGTTTTAAACAGACACATACGATAGAATGGGATGGTTTCATACATCTTGTCGATTGAATTTGAAGGATTCTTTAAATTAAATGGTATTAAGAGGAATACTATTCCAGGGTGTCTACCTGAACGGGAAACTGGGATTTTTTATTCTTCCTTCGATTTTACTAAAATCAGGGTGATCGCTGGACCGGGAAATGACAGTGAATTTATTTCTTGACCGGGAATCTTACAAATTCTAGCCAGTCACTTGAAATGTCACATTATATAATGAAATTTAAAATAAGTTTGATTTCAACTTTTTTCTGAATGTTGGGTTCAGTTTTTCACTTTCTCAATTATGAAATCATTCACTTTACACTGCCAGAGTCGAAAATCTTTTACTTTAAAAAATTAAAATACAGCTTTGAAGGCCTAAACAATAAAAAATTAAAAGCGTTTTAAATTTAAAATTTTTGATAAAAAACTTTTTAAGTTGATCAATTGTAAATATAAATGAATTAATGATTTTTAAAATCGAACCATAATTGATTTTACAATACGATTCTGAATGTGTTCAAAATTAAACAATGTATGTAAACCATTTTTTAATGGCTAGCAATATTTATCTGTTCATTTAAAGTGATCAATTACAAATCATATATTCAAAACTAAACATTTTGAAACTGAATTGTAAGAAAAAGAAAGCCTTGAATCGTTACAATTTCAGAATGCTGAATTTGAACTTTAAACTTTACAATTTTAGTTGTCCCACTTAATACATTTTTAATTTGCAAGTGAAATTGTTGACTTTTGATGTATATATAAAAATTAAACAATTATTCATTTGAAACAGCTTAAAAGTAAAATAATGTTTAATCGTTCGATTTTTTAATTTAGACCATTGAAAATGAAAGCGTGAATTTATATTTTTTTTACTAGAAATCTTTGAAGTGTTTATTTTATGGAAGTTAAAAAATTTTTATTTTGCAGTTTAACAGCATTTAATTAAAAATTGTTTAATTCAAAAGTATTGAAAGCTACCATTTTATATACGTGTAAATTATTCAGCGTTCAAATGAAAAACTTGTGAATAAAAAATTGTTTAAGCTTCAATTTTAAAGGTTTGAAATTCAAGAGTTCCACTTTGATTGCTTTAATTTGAAGTTCAGGTTTGATTACTTCAAATGGAAAAATATGCAGCTTTAAAAGTTCGATTTTTAAAATTTGTATGACTGGGAAAAATTTTTGCCACCCGGGAGAAAAACAGGAATTTTTTTCCTCGATTAAAACGGCCACCCTAAAAATGAATATTAAAATTGTTTTGACATTTTATTACAGATATCTCTTCCAAAATCTCCTGTTCCAAATCATAATTACAGTTTATTTTATTTTAAAATGTAAATCTTTCTCTCTTTGAAAAAATATATATTTATAATTTCAGATAAATACTAATTTACAGTGGATTTTGGAAGATATATTTGTAATTGTGAGTTGGTTCAGTGAATTTTCGAATACAATTTGAATTCCGAGTTATACTTGGATTAAAAAAAAGAAGTATAATTCTGAATTGGCACGATGCGACTGGACCAAGTTTAAATGAAAGTTCCGAGTAAATGGGATATTTTGATTGTTTATTGTAATATGGCATCCTACGAACATTTAAAGATGAAAATTAAAATAATTGGTCGGGTGCTTTTTGAGAAAAGTCGACTTTTGAATTAAATTACTAAGAAATGAAGAAATTGTCATTAATATTGTATGGTAAATATAGGTGAACACTTTTTTGTAGATTTTTTTTATTGAATATGGTTGTCTGTCACCTTACAAACATTTTAAGATGAAAATGAAAATAATTAGTCCTGCGCTTTTTGAGAAAAGTCGATTTTTGTATTTAATTTATAAGAAATTCAGAAATTTTCATAAGATTATATGATAAATATTGGTTAAAATTTTGTTAAATAGACTTTGAATGTGGTTTCCTGTCATCTCACGAACATTTTAAGATGGGAATAAAAATAATCGGAGGGTCGTCTTTTAAAAACAATCGATTATTATATTTTCAAATAAGATTTTATGACCATTTTTTTTAATTTTGTATGATTTAAACATTTTTAGAAAAACTGAATTATTTCAAATATGTTTCGAAGTTTTTAAGTTTCGAAAATAATTGAAACCTTGAAAAGATTTTTAAACAAGTATAAAAAATTTATATTTTTGAAGATTTTGAACAAAAATTTAGAAGCTTTTTAACCATTTTAAAACGTTTCATGAGGAAATTTTAAATTTTTTGTTTTGTTTGAAAAATGAATTCTAAGAGTAAATTGAAAGAAATTTCAAAACACTTTCTGAAATTTTGAAAAAGAATGTAGAAAATTTTAAAGAAAAAATTTTAAAATTTGCAAGATTACCAAATTTTAGAAAAAATTCGAGTAAGTTTAAGAGATATTTAGAAATTTTGAGACGATTAAAAAACAGTTGAAAACCTGTAAAGATTCAAATTCTTTTTTTAAATGTAGATTTTAGAAGATTTTGAAAAAAGAAACTTTTTAAGAATTTTGAAAGGTTTGAAGAGAATGAAAAAAATTTCTTCAGATTCCTAGGAAAATTAGAAATAATTTTTTATTTTGAAAACATTATTTTAAGAAAATATTTAAAAACCTTTTTAAACATGGCAAGATATTTCAGAAATTGTCAAAAAAGAATCTGGAAGGTTTTAAGGCAATAATTTTTTAATTTTATTGAATTTTTTATCAATTTTAGGAAGAGTTTGAGTCAGTTTAAAAGATATTTAGGAATTTTAGAAGTTTTAAGGAGATTAAAAATATTTTTTAACTTTAGAAGATTTCCGAACATTTATAAAATATTTTTGATGTTCTTCCAATCTTCTAAAAGACATCAATATCTTTTAAATTGACTTGAATTGTTCCCAATTTTTTGTCAAAATCCTGTAAAATAAAAAAAATGTATTTGAAATTTTCTAGATTCTTTTTCGAAACGTCTGAAAATTTTAAAAATCTTTTGGAATTTCCTCAGATCTCTAAATCTAATTTTATCTCGATTTAAGTGTTCAAAAACTTCTAACATATAGTTATTCGATATTTTTATTATGTATTAAAATTTATTTTTCCCCTCAAATCGAAAAACTACACTCATGATGGTAGTAATCTTACAATGTTCGTGAGGCGACAGACAACTGCATTCAATAAAAAAATCTATTGAAACCAAATTTATCTAATATTTATCATATAATCATATTAAAACTTTTTTATTTTCAGTAATTAAACACAAAAATCGAGTTTTTCCAAAAAAACTCCCCTCCGGTTATTTTAATTTCCATCTTAAAATATTCTTAAGGTGGCAGGAAACCACATTCATACAAAGTCAATTGAAAAAAAAATGTTAACTAATATTTACCATGTAATATTAATGAAAATTTATTCAATCCTTAGTAATTAAATACAAACATCGACTTTTCTCAAAAAGCGCCCGACCAGTTATTTTCATTTTCATCTTTAAATGTTCGTGGGTTGCTATATACCATACAAAAATTTTAAAATCCCATTTACTTTGAACTTTTATTTAAAATTGGTTTAGCCGCACTGTGTTGGAACAGTGAATTTTCGAGAAAAATGATAATTTTGAGTTGAAACAGGAAATTTCCCGAAGCAATTATATGTAATTCTGATTGGATCAGAGAATTTTTCAACAAAAATTATAATTCAGATCTGGAATACGGAATTTTCCAAAAGAATTATAATTCTGACTTGGAACGAGAAATTTTCTAAAGGAATTATGATTCTGATTTGGAACAGGACATTTTCGAAAAGAACTACACTATCGGCGGAAATTATCTACACGCCTATTTTTGAACTTTTGCTGAAGTGCCTTAATTTTTTATTTATTAATATGACATTTTTTCCCTTATAATACCGACAAAGTTAATAAAATTTTGCGTCTGATAAGCCCAAGTTGAAGACAAAATGTCAATTTTATGAAAATATGTTGCAAAGAAACTTCAAATATCGATGTTTTCGAAAAATTAGATAAACCCTGGAAATAAATAAGATTTTTTTTAAGTTCTTGCGCTCATTTTTAAGATAAGTTTCCATAGTATTTTTTTAAAATAGGATATTTTTGAAAATTTTTCCCTAGATTTTGCACTAGGGTGAAACTTGATGCAAAAAATTCGAAAAATTTCAAAAATGTGTTAATACTGACAAATATTTAAAAAAAAATCAGTATTCATCATATTTTAATGAACTGTAATTCAAAAAATATCTTAACAAACTACAAAAATACTATGAAGATACGCATTTAAAATGAGTCAAAGTAATTTGAAAAATGTTAATTATTTCTAGAGTTATTCCAATTTTTCGGAAACATCGAAGTTTGACATTCTTTTACAATATCTTTTTATAACGTTGACATTTTGCCTTTAACTGGGACTTGTTAGAAGAAGAATTTTATTACCTTTCATGATATTTTGAAGAAAAAATGTTTGTGTTAGTATTATAAAAATTGAGGCAATTTAGCAACAGCTCAAAAAATGGGCGTGTAATAATTTCTGCCGGTACTGTATAATTCTCACATGGAATAGGGAATTTTCCAAAAGAATTAAAATTCTGAGTTAGGACATGGAAAATTCAAAAAGGAGTATAATTTCCAGACCGAGAAATAACGGGGAATTAAAAAATATTCCTTCGGGTAGACACTGAGTTCTGTATTAATTGAAAGAAGCTCGAATCAATCGACAATTTCTACTTGACACAATACTAGAACACTTAGTCTTTTGTGGTTGTAATGCTGTATTGTATTTTATTTTCACTCTTAAAAGGAACCGGGATTCCAGGCCATGCTCCCCCGTGCAATCAGACTCAGAGTTTGAAGTTCGAAAAATAAATCAAGACACCTCTGATTTGGACGGAGACAAAAGTCACCAGCAAAGTTGGCGATGGGGAGAATTGCCAAGTCCGCCTCCAGAATCGGCGCACAGTTCCCACAGGAATTCTTTGAATTCTGGGGTTCCATCTTCGCAGAACAACGACAGTTAGTAACACATTTGATTTATTATTTCATTATGTCGGGGCTCGGTTCGTTCCACTTTTACAGACTTTTGAAAAAAAATTCTACTAATCAATTTTTTTTACGTTTTTCTCAGCAGTTCGCTATAATTAGTTTCAATTTTAATCGCAATAAAACTTTTAAAATTGAAATTCTAAACTTGAAAAAATGGTGCCATTTTAATAATTAGCGTTTGAAATTAAGCAATTTCTAATTGCGTGAATCCGTATTCATATTTTTAATTTTTTTCAAATTGCAAGCTTTAACAGTTGGACTTTTTCAAGTCGAAAATGATTAAAATCGATTAATTTTAAATTCAATTACAGACTTCACACTCTTTCCCCTTTTTTCACATTTTTTAAAAGAATTCCTCTTTTTCCCTCTGTTTTCAAGAAACTTTCCCTTTTAACCTTTTTCTCATCTTTTCGCTTAAATACGAACTGAATCAATAGAACCCAATAAGAAAATTCAACTATCTTTGGTTAAAAGTTAATTGTTTTTGGTTGAAAATTCGTCTATTTGGTTGAAAATTAATTTTTTGTTTGTTGAAAAAGAGTCATCTTTTTGGTCGAAAATAAAACTGTTTTGTTGAACATTCGCCTTTTTGGATAGAAAATTTATCCATTTGGATTGAAAAATCCTCATTTTTGGTAGAAATGTACTCTGTTTTAGTTGAAAATTCATCTTTCTTGGTTGAAAATTAACTCTTTTTTTTAATTTGACTGTCTTCTAAAAAATTCATCTTTGGAATGAAAATTCCACTATTTGGTTACAAATTCATATATTTTGTTGAAAATTCGTCTCTTTTGATTGAAAGTCTAAATTTTTGTTGTAAATCCAACTGTTTGGTTTAAAATTATTTGTTTTTAAATTCAAAAATATTTGATTAAAAATTGATTCATTCTTCTAAAACATTCGTCTTTTTGGCTTGAAAATTAAATTATTTTGTTGCAATTACAACTGTTTTGGGTTGAAGTTTAATCTCTTTTATTTGAAAATTCGACCATTTGGATTGAAAAGCCATATTGCTTCATTGAAAATTCATCTTTCTTGTCTGAAAATGAACTTTTTTGTAGAAAATTCAACTGTCTTCTGAAAAATTGGTGTCTTGTCTTGAAAATACAACTATTTGGTTAAAAATTCAACTATTATATTGAAACTTCGTCTCTTTTGATTATAATTTCAACTGTTTGATTAGGTTTAGGATATTTCTTCGTTGAAAATCATCTTTTTTATTGAAAATCCAACTTTTTAAGTTGATAATTTGACTGTCTTTTAAAGATATGAACTTTTTTATTTGGAATTTCAAATATTTACTTGAAGTTCATTCTTTTTTGTTTGATGATCCGACCATTTGGTTGAAAATTCATCTTTGTAGGTCAACAATTTAACTATTTGGCTAATAGTTCAGTTACTTTGTTCAAAATTCATTTATTTTGCTTGCAAATGTTCAGCTATTTCGTTACAAATGCAAATGCTTTTGGTTGATGTTTAATCTTTTATTTGAAAATTCAACGATTTGGTTGAAAATACAACTTTGTAAGTTGAAAATTCAATTATTTTTGTTCAAAAGTCACCTTTTTTGGTAGAAGAGTCATATTTCTTGATTGCAAATTCATCTTTGTTGTTGAAAATTCAACTGTCTTCTTAAAAAATCGTATTTTTGGCTTGAAAATTCAACTATTTGGTTAACAATTCAACTATTTAATTGAAAATTCGTCACTTTTGATTGAAATTTCAACTATTTGATTGTAAGTGCAACTGTTTGGTTGAAAATTCATCTTTCTTCGTTGAAAATTCATCTTTCTTCGTTGAAAATGGTATTTTTGAATTGAAATTTCAACTATTTGGCTAATACTTTAATTTCGTTGTTAAAAATTCGTTTCTTTTGCTTGAAAGTTTTCAAATATTTAGTCGTAAATGTAACTGTTTGGTTGAAAATTATTTTTTATTTAAATTCAACCATTTGTTTAAAAATTAATCTTTCGAGCTTAAAAGACAACTGTTTTCTAAATCATTCGATGATTTTTAACTTTAAAACTCAACTCTTTCCTTAAAAATTTGTCTCTTTTGGTTGAAAATTCAACTATTTTCTTGAAAATTCAATATTTCGACTTGAAATCATAAGAATTTAAAGCGTTTCATATTTAATTCAGTTTATGCCTATATCAATTTTATTTGAAGGAAATTTTTTCTCTATTATTCCTCTATTTTAGTGAAAAATCAACCTATTTTCCCTGTTTCGAGAACATTTTGTGCTGTGAAGTCTGAATTATTAAAAAATGAATAGTTTCATATTCAACTTATACAGTCTCAAATTTAAAGCTTTATTTGTTGAGTCATCTCAAGTTTAAAGTGTTCAAAATGAATGTTTCCTAAATTTCAAAATGAATTTAAATTATAATCTTCTATCATTTGAAAATAATCCAAGTTGACAAGTTGTAACAGTTCAGAAAGAAATATTTTTAATCCAGATCTGAAATACTTCAAACTGAATGACTATTATTGAAAAATTGGTTTGACTCTTAAAGTTTATTTTTATTGTGCAAAGAATATTTGAAAATCAAAAAAAAATTATTAAGGTAAAGAATTAAGAAGAATTATGAATTAAGTTAAGAATTAGTTAATTATAATTTCAGTCCTTCAGTGTCTGATACTTTTTTTTGTTTGCATTATCTTTACAAATTTGATGCGACTTTTTGTGCACTTCTTTCGAAATTCCATGCGACTTTTTTGTGTAATTTCATGCGACGTATGCGACTTTTTTAAGCCTTCTAGTCGATCCGAGCCCTGTTATGCGTAAATTCATATCGTATGAAAAGCGAGGCCTGACTGCGTTAGCTAATTAGAATTGTCATAGCGTAGTTAGTTTCATTAAACGCATTGAAAGAATCGGATCGAACCCTTGTTTTTAACTTCCTAAAAAGATACTTGAATCGCTTATCACCTCTTTCTCTTTCTACTAACCATTTGCTAACCGCTTTTTCACTGGCAGCGGAGGCACGTCGGTCAATGCTCAGTGGTATGTTCTCCTTCATGAAGAAGACCTCTCGCGTACGGCACAATCCAGAATCAGAGGGAATTTATCTAAGTGATATTAAGGCCGACGAGTTGGATCCCGAAGTCGCAGCTCTCTATTTTCCCTCGTCCCATCGGGGTCCCTCCGCCGTTAAAGGTATAGATTTTGCTTCGACCTCTGCTTTGTAACTGGCTTATTTTGCTTCTCACCCTAATGTCGAAACGCGATCATAACAGTATTACAGGGTGGCCTCAGGTCAAGCAAAACCTGGAAATCAGGGAATTTTCTTGGTTTGGGATTTTGAAGAAAAAAAAATGGCAAAAATTAGAGAATTTCTGTACAGAGCTGCCAAACAGTTACTTTTTTTCACCAATCAATTTTTAGTTACATTTTTAAGATAAAATTAGTACAGGCTGTGTCTAGTCGTGCCGAAAAATTGGGGGAGTTGGAAAAGAGGATGGACTAGTCCTCCCGAAAATTCGCGACGAAGAGACACTTCGTTCAATAAATTAACACTCCACACATTTCTGAATGTTATTGAATTCATTAAAAATATTTGTGGGTATCTTCATATATTCCAAGAAATTTTTAATAGATTTTAATAATTTAAAGGGATTTTAAAGGATTTCAAAGATTTTATGGTATTTAACAAAAATTCAAGGAATTCTCAAGAGCTTTAAAAAGTTTCAAGGGATTTCAAAAGATTTGAAGTATTTTAGGGTATTTAAAAATATTCCATAGAATTTTTAATACATAAAAAAAATGTTAAGGTATTCCACAGGGTTTTTAAAAAAGGTTTTAGGGTATTTTGAAAACTTTCAAGGAATTTTCAAGAGCTTTAAAAATTTTCAAGGAATTTCAAAGGATTGGAAATATTTTAGGGGTTTCTTAAAAGATTCCAAAAATAAAATTTCATAGGGTTTTGAACAATTTCCTAGAATTTCGGAAGATATGGAACGATTTCATAGGACCTATAAGGATTTACGATATTTTAAAAGATTCCAAGTGATTTTATAATATTTTAGTGGATTTCAAAGATTTTATTCACAAGAACTGAGAGCTTTCGTAGGATTTCAAAGATTTAAAAATATTTCAAAGTATTTCCAAAGGAATTTTCAATTGAATTCAAACGAATGTTTAAGAGCTCTAAAAAAATTTAAGTAATTTAAAAAGATTTGAAATATCAGAGGGTATTTTTTATAGATTTCAATAATTTGAAGGGATTTCAAAAGAGTTTAAAGATTTTATGGTATTTTCAAAAATTCCAAGCAATTTTCAAGAGTTTTAAAAAGTTTCAAAGGATTTTCAAAAAATTCAAAAGAATTTTTAATAGATTTCAAAAATCTGAAGGTATTCCAAAGGGTTTTAAACAGTTTTTAGGGTATTTTTAAAACTTCCAGGGAATTGTGAAGAGCTTTAAAAGTTTTTAATGGATTTAAAAGGATTCGAAATATTTTAGGGTATTTTAAAATATTCCAAGAAATTTTCAATTGACTTCAATAATTTGAAAGGATTTCAAAGAATTTTAAAGATTTTATGGTATTTCTAAAAATTTTAAGGAGTTTTTAAGAGATCTACAAAATTTTAAAGAATTTAAAAAGATTTGAAATATTGTTTTTAGTATTTTTAATAGATTTCAATAATTTGAAGGGATTATAAAGGATTTGGAAGATTTTATGGAATTTTTAAAAATTCCAAGAAATTTTCAAAAGATTCCAAAGGATTCGAAATATTTTAGGGTATTTTAAAATATTCCAAGAACATGAATGAGTTTTAGGGGTTAAAACAAAATTTTATTGGGTTTCGAAGGATTTCCTAGAATTTCGGAAGATATGGAACGATGTTATCGAATTTTCAACTTTTTACAAAAATAAAAACTTGCTCCTGAGATATGGGAACGCTGAATAAGAATAATAAATGTTTGATACCAAACAATTGTTTTGTTCCAAGAAAATTGAAATTTAATGTGAAAGTATCGCACTATGACTGACGATTTTTCGCTGAAAGGCCCAAAAATTATAATTTTTTTCAATATACCATAATAATTTCAAGAAATGTCGATGCTGAAGATAAGAAACAAATTATTTGTACACTCAAATCCTAAGATAAAATTTTAATCAACTTTAAATTAAATTTTTTTAAATTACTATATTAAAAAATGAGAATTTGAACAAATCCTTTTAACACAACCTGTATTTGATTTTTTAAGAATGTTAGTTTTTGCAATAAACCCTATTTCGAAAAATGTTGGTTATCTAGTTATGTACTGCCACCATTCAAATATTAAGTAATTTTAAGAAGGAACCTAAGAATTATTATTTTCTCATTTGCTAAAACTACTCAGGAGGCATCTTTAAAAGATACTTTCTAGAGTAAAAACACTGCTTTGCATTTTTAAGTGAAAATTGGTTCAGGCTGAACGTGATCACTTTTTAAATATGATAAATATTGATTTCAGATTCAAAATGCAAGGTTACACTGTATCTAATCTGAAATATGTTGATTTAAAAAATCGAAATTGCTTGGAAATTGGTTGGAAAAATTTCTTCTAGGTTTTTTCTAAAGTCTAAAAAACATATTTTAAATTTTATTCTTCCCAGACGATATATTTTACACTTTAAATTACACTTTAAAAGTTAAATATGTAAAAAGCTCATATAGAAATAAGTTTATGAGATCATTCTTCATGAAGTTACGTTTTGAATTGACATTAGCTTAATTTTTTTAAATATAATTTTGTATTCTTCACACTGCATGGATTTTGTGATATTAAATTGTACCAGAAAAAAATTAATTATAAAACATATTATAATATATTATAAAAGTTAACAAATTGTACATTATAAATGTATTTTTGTGATTATTATTTTTCGAATTGCAAACTATGAAAGTGTTTTCAAAATTTTTAGTTTTACTCGACAATTAGAAACTTAATTTTGTCTTTTGAAGCGATAATCTTACTTTCACGGAATGAAATTTATCCCTGCGGATTAGTTAATTCAGTAATTAACCTACTTAACATTTTTTTTATTTTCCCTCATATAATTGTGCAAGTAAACAATTATAACATGTTTATTCTTTATTATTGGGATTCAAAAAATCTTTTTGCCCAAATGGCATTCGAAAATAATAATTTTTACAAGTCTAGTTATTTTATTATCTAAAAATGAGAAAGTATGGTATTAAACTGGATACAGTTTTTGTACTTTTATTCGTTGAAAAGCAAGGTAAATAATGCAACATTTTCCAAACTCTGAATTAAGATGAATAAAATAAAGCAAAGATTTTCTAAAATCGTAACCACTTTTACCTAAATTTAATTGAGGTAAAAATGGTTTGTATCACATATAGTACATGTGATAAAACCCAGAATTTTAGGAAAGTATATAAAAACGTTTGCTACAATTGGAGTCAATCTTAAATCTATTTTATTTTATATTTCTCAAATTTTTATTTCTTGTCTCTTATTTTTTCAAGAATAAAAATATAAAAACTTTTTCCAATTTTATAGCGTATATAATATAAGAATTTTGTATTCTTCTCGGTTATTTGATTAATTCTGTCATTTCGAGCTCCCCTAAAAAATCGCATGCTTCTGAAGTGAATCGCGATTTCATTCATAACTCATACATAACCAGTGTGTATTAATCTTAAAAAAATGTTATTCTAAAAAGTACAACAAATAAGAACGGTATCTGTGGCGGGCCCATATATTTCATAATTCATTCTTATTTTTAATCAAAACATACATCATTCTCAAGAATCAAATATCAATCACAATTTTAAAGTGTGTGTGTATCAAGCGAAAATGCTTATCAGTATTGAATTTTATATTCAAGAAAGTACTTATTATCAGTATTCAATTATAAAATTTGCTTCCAAGAATCCTCTATTTACAACTACATACCTGGTTATCATTGCAGAAGGAAAAGCATTAGACGAAGAAGATGCAGAATCCGGAAACGGACCGAGTTTGCCACAAAGTCCCAACAGCGTCGAAGGAGCGATCGGAGGACCAAAATCACTCGATAGCGATTTCGAAGAACCAAAACATTCTCTCTTTGAAAACAATGTCGACATAAGTCTGTCCTTATGTGGAGGTCTCGATAGCGAACTTGGCCCATCCGATGAATCTTTCCACCAAAATCAACTCCAGTTTGAGGACTTTTGTGCCGATCCGAAGTTGTACGAAAATCCGAATCTGGTGGTGAAAATTAATGGCAAGTTTTATAACTGGGCGACTGCTTGTCCGATGATAATGACCTTAGCTGCTTTTCAAAGACAACTACCTCAAAGCGTCATGGAGGTCTTGTTATCTCAATACATGCCGATGTTAATTCAGGACGATAAAAAACAGGAAAGTGGAATCAAATCTGAGGGACGCAGCAGTTATAGTTCCTGGTTTTCCTGGAGACGCGCATCTCAACCGATTAAAAAATCTGAAGAAATTGGTCCAGGTGATTTTTTTTTTTTTTTTTTTTTTTTTAAACAGGGTATCTACTCAAATCCTGGAAAAACATTCCATTGACAATTTCACGTTTTAAAACAATCGACTCGGAATATGTATACATTTTCGCGAGGTTATTATAAATAATACTTTCTTCATTTTCTAGGAATTCCATTAATGTTTAATTTAGATAGCTTTGACAAAGTATATTAAAAGATATTCTTAAATATATTAGCACCATCGATTAATTAAATAATTTAAGAACACTAAAAACATAATTAATCATTTCTTGAATTTGTCTCTAAAATCCGTGAATCTGAATAACAATTCAAACCGATTTTTATTTTATCTTCTTACACTTAAAAATTACTGGTAAAATTAATATGAGTACTTCACTAAATTCAATTCAAACCGCTTCAATTTCCTAACTTTTTAAGTCAAAATATTACAGTTTCAACAAGATATATGAATTTTGAAGCAAATAGTATTTGAAGATTAATTTTCTACCAAAAAGACGTTTTTTCAACCAAATAATTATGAATTCTCAACCAAATGTTGAATTTTCAACTAAAAAAGATCAGTTTTCAACCAAAAATGGAATAGTTAAATTTTCCATTAAAGAAATTAATTTTTCCACACACAAAAAAAAAACAACAAATTTTCAAGTAAAATGATGAATTTTCAACTAAAATAATGAATCTTTAACTGGAATAGGTAAATTTTAAAACAAAAAAATATGTTGTTAACAAAATATTTTATCTTTCAACGAAGTAGTTGTATTTTTAACCAAAAAGATGAATTTTCAACTGGAATGATGAATATTTAACTAGAATACTTGAATTCTCAACCAAGGGCGATTTTTCAACAAAATGCATGACTTTTCAACGAAATAGTTGAATTTTCAACTAAAAAAGACGGGTTTTCAACCAAATAGTTTCATTTTCAACCAAAAAGATCAATTTTCAACAAAGAACACTAATTTCTACCGAAAAAGACGAATTTTCTACAAAATACATGCATTTTCAATTAAAAAATTGAATAGTTAAATTTTTAGCTAAAAAAATTAATGTTCAACCAAAGAGATGAATTTTCGACTAAGGTAATGGAATATTCAATTGTAATAGTTACATTTTCAGTTGAAACAAAAAAAATTCAAAAAAATAGTTACATTTTCAAACAAAGTGATGAAATTTCAACTAAAATAATGAATCTTTAATTGGAATAGTTCAATTTTCAACCAAAAAGATGAATTTTCAACTAAAATGATGAACCTTTAACTAAAATAATTGAACGGTGAAAAATCAAAAAGTCGTAATAACTCTAACTTTTTTCGAAATGCGTTTTTTTGCGAAAATTTTTTTTTAGGAATATGCTCTCATTTTGGTATATATAACACATTATTAGTTGCATGCGAAATATTATTTACAATTTTTCCAAAAACAAAATTTCCATTGCTCCCATTCTCAAAATGGGACGTTTTTTTAAAAGCCGTGTACAATTTCAGAAATGTGGGTTACGCCCTTTTGATTTTTGACCCTTCAATTGAATTTTCAACCAAAAAGATTAATTTTCAACCAAGAAGATTGGTTTCTATCAAAGAAGACGAATTTTCAACTTAACAAGATATTTTTTTAACCAGAAGTTGAATAGAATTTCTAACTAAATTGATGGAATATTCAACTGGAATAATTACATTTTCAGTTAAAAAATAATATTTTTCAACAAAATAGCTCATTTTTTAACCAAAGAGATGAATTTACAATTAAAGGATGAATCTTCAAAGGAAAAAATAAAGGTTTAACAAAAGTGTTTAAATTTCAACCAAGTAATTAAATTTTCATTTCAAAAAAGATGATTTCTGAACAAAAAATGTAG
Source organism: Andricus curvator (assembly GCA_932195095.1). Lineage (NCBI taxonomy): Eukaryota > Metazoa > Arthropoda > Insecta > Hymenoptera > Cynipidae > Andricus > Andricus curvator. The sequence continues at coordinate 156,269 of CAKNYM010046391.1, read as the reverse complement.
TAGTTGATATTCCAACCAAAAAATTTAATTTTTTATCAAAAACAGTTGAATTCGACCAAAAATACGACTTTTCAACATGAGTTGAATTTTAAACTAATAAAAAATTTTCAGTCAAGAGAGAGAGATACAAATTGCAAAAAACGATTGAATTTTCAACCAAGAAGGTTTAATTTTGTACCAAAAAGAACGAATTTTCAACCAAAAGTAGAATAGTTAAATTTTCAGTTAAAAAATTAATTTTAAACTAAAAAATAAAAACGAATGTTCACAAAATAGACAATACAGTAATATAAAGCTACTTTTACAAATAAAGAATCATTGTTATTCAATTTTACATTGTAATTTAAAAAAACGTGAAGAACCTCGAAAAAATTCCCTGACATTTCAAGGTTTTTCCAGGTAGGGTAGATACCCTGTCAAAGGTTTTTATTATTTCATTGTTGAGGATATACCGAGGTTAAAATGAAGCAAATTTTGTTCTTGAAATACTTGCATTTCTATATTATATTAAATGTAAATTATATCTGTTTTTCTAGATGGAACTGCTATACCTTCTTCGGAACAAGATATCGAAATAAAGGAAGGAGTAATAATAGAGGAAAGTAATGATTCAGATGAAATGTAAGTGCCTTGATTTAAAAATAAGATCTAAACATCGGGGTGCCTCGTGAAATCTTTTTGTTTAGATTCTCTGAAACCGTGACTCGGAAATTTCTTTCTTTTGGCGAGCAAATGATCTGCTATTTTTGAGAGATTTAAAAATATATTTAGGGGTCGCTATGGATGTTTTTATGGCAAAAATTCGACTTTTAAAATTTTTTAATTTTCATTTGTACACTTTTAACTATCCCAACTTGCACATTGCAGAAAATTCGTTATCAGGGTGCCATGTGCCCGTCAAATTTTGTTCCTTATGCAAACAAAATTTTAAGGTGAGTATTACCACCCTTCACGTTATTTTATGATAAAGTTGAGATTAAGAAGTCAAATTCATTCCTACATTTTTTAAATTATAAAACTTTCAGGAAATAATACTCCCTTTACTGACAAAAATTTCTACATTTCGAAGAACAAAAATTAAGGAATACTTGTCCTACAATTGAAAAATAATTTGTTCAAAACATTAAAAAATCGATAACTTCTGGTAAAAGGAAAGTTTGTGGTACCTTATTTATTAAGATTCCTGAAAAAATTTCAAATGATTTCTTAAAAATCCGAAAAAGAATGTAGAAGATTTTAACGCAAAATGTTTCAAATTTTCAAGAATATAAAATTTTAGAAAATATTCGAGTAAGTTTAAGAAATATTTATAAGTTTTAAAAAGATATACAAATCAGTTTAAACTTAAAAATATTTCAGAGAATGTAAAACGTCGATTTTTGAAGGTGTCTAACAAAAAATGTAGAAGCTTTTTAAGAATTTTGAAAGGTTTCAAGAGAATAAAAAAACTTAAGATTCCTGGGAAAATTTTAAATTATTTTATATTTTGAAAAATTAATTTTAAGAGATTATTTAAAAATATGTCAAAAGATTTCCAAAATTGTCAAAAAAGAATCTGGAAGATGTTAAGGGACTTTTTTAACTTTGAAAGATTTAAAAAAAAATAGGAAAAGTTTAAATCATTTAAAAAACTATTTAGAAGTTTGGAGAAAATTTCAAAAATAAGTTAAAATCTGAAAAAAATTCCAAATATGTATTTTAAATCAATTTATAGATTTTTGAAGATTTCAAAATAAAATTTGGAAGCTTTTTAAGCATTTTGAAAGCTTTCAAGATAATAAAAAAAAAAATCTTAAGATTTCTGGGAAGGTTTTAGGCAATTGTTTTAATTTTGAAAGTTTTTCAACATTTTAGGAATAATTTTTTTGACTTTAAAAGATATTTAGGATTGGAAATTTAAAAAATATTTGTTTATTTCTGCCAAACTTCTAGAAATTCTAAATATCTTTTAAACTGATTCGAATTTTTCTTAACATTTTTTAAAATCCTGTAACATATAAAAATTTTCTTACAAATTTTCTAAATACTTTTTCGACATATCTGAACTCTTCAAAAATCTTGTTGAATTTTTTCACGAATCAAAAGCAAATAATCTTAAACAATAAATAGTTATTTGAAATTTTGATTTTCTATTAAAAATTATTTTTCTCCTCAAATTATGATTTAGTTGAAATTTTTTTTCTTTCTTAACTGAAAAATATTTTTTTGTTGAAAATTCAACTATTACAGTTTTCGATGAGAATTCATCTTTTTTGGCTAAAAATTTAACTATTTCGTTAAAAATCAACTTTTTTGTGGATATTTTTATTTGATATATCTGAAATCTTCACAAGTCTTTTCGAATGTTTTCAAGAATCTTAGGAAAGTTAAATTTATATAACCTTAAAAGAAAATAAACTTAAAAAATTAATATTTATTTCAATTTTTTGTATCAATAATTATTTTTCCCCTCTAACCAAAAAATTACACGCGCGCGTGACGCGTGATGTATGATGCTAATAAATATAAAAAATAAGGTACCACGGACTTTCGTTTAAAAAGATTTTATTAATTTTTTAATTGATTTTGATTGTTCCTAAATGTTATACATTTTTGTCCGTAAGGTAAGTAATATTTCCTAAAAGTTTCATAATTAAAAAAGGATGAATTTGACTTCTTAATCTAAATTTTATTGTAAAAAGGCAACTTTAAAGATGTTAATAGCAGGCATAAAAATTCTCCTTCATAACGAAAAAAAATGGAGGGACACATGGCACTCTGATAAAGAATTTCCTGCATTGTACAAGATGGGATGGTTAAATTCTAGAAATGAAAATTAAAAACTTTAAAAAGTAAATTTTTCTGCATAAAAACCTCCATGGTGACCACCAAATATATATTTTTTAATATGATAAAAATAGGGAATCATTTTCTCACGAAAAGAAAGAAATTTATGATCCAAGATTATAGAAAATCGAAAAAAAAGTGGGACATGTGGCACCCTAATAAAGATACGTACTGGATTTTTTTATTTTAAATTTCTATTGTGACTTTTGTTTTAGGAAAACAAAGACTGATGAAGTTAATGAAGTAGTTGTAACGGACGACAGGGTTGAACCGCAAATAGATTTTCTCGATGCCCCTAAAGAGATATGCATTATGAAAACTGAGAAAGAATGTGAGAAGGAAGGCGAGGGGTACAGTGGCAGCGAGGATTCCGATAGTAATCAGCGTGAAATTCAGGGTGTGAAAATACCAATGGAAAGGAGGTCTTACTACGAACCTACTGAGAAATATAGAAAAACGCTCAGACTCTCCTCCGAGCAAATAGTAAGTTTCTCTATTTTATCTAATTTACACATTTAGATTTTAAAATATTCAAAGAAACTTTGACAAATTTAAAGTAATTTGTAACCCTTAGAACACATACAGAGTAGGGTGAGTTGAAAATGATGAATTCTGGATTTCGAAATCGATAAAATAATTTGGTATCGATAGATATGTTGCTCGTTTACTCGCGATCGAAAACAATATTTAAAAAATTTCTTGCTTCCAGAAGTTTTTAAATTTTCTTGAGTTTGAATTTTTTACATTTCACATAAAAGCAGGCCTCGGACTCACCACACTTAATAAAATTATTTTGAAAGATTTTTTTGGCGATTACACTATTTTGCTAATATTGAGAAAAAATGACACTGAAGACACTAATTTCTCACAATTGAAGGGTCGGGGAACAAAAGGGCCTAACCCCGTTTTTCCAAATTTTTCAGGACGCCAGAAAAACGTTTGTATTTTGCGAGATCACCGAAAAAAATATATTGGACATATGTGATCGATAATCTCCACTCTTGAACGTTGTTCTTTCAAATTTCATGCAAATCCGTCAAATAGTTTTCGATTTATGAGACATCAAAGTTAAGCACGGGCCTAACCCAAGGGGGTACAGGCGAACAAAAGGGCCTAACCCCGAGCAGCAAGCATTCACAAGGCTTAGTGCCGCCTGACCTGCGGTGCAATTCTATGAATAAATACTAGCAAATACAATAATAATTTTTGAATAAATATGTTTGTTAAGTTGTGAAAAATTAATTATTTATTGTCTAGTATATTTTTCTGACCATGATCTATTATATTGAGTGATACTTTATTTTCGTTAAATTATTATTGATTTTGCTATCGTTTATTGTTATTGCTGTTGAAAATAATAATGAATTTTGTGATTAAGGTTCAGATATTCGGTAAACAATGAATTTGCGCTATTTTTATATTGTTAAAAATAATCGAATTGGACTGTATTTTTGGAATATATTTTTTTTCAAAGATTATCATACTTATCTCAAGACACATCACGGTAAAAACAAAACTGAAAAAATGGAATAAAATATGTTGAATTTTACCATCACTTTTTCATTAAGCTGTTTTTGTTATTTAGTGATATAGGTATATAAAACATGTACCCCAACAAAAATCATTCAGACACATTTATTTTTCCAACTACAACAAATTTTTTTAATATTGACGATGCTCGACCGGAATGAATTCAATCATTCGACGGAGATCGTTTTTTTTTCTCCACGGAAAGTTCTTTCGGTGTCACATGCATCAAAAGAATCTTGTCAAAATCCGCGATGGTTTTTCATGTAAAAGTAACAAAAAGTGCACACGATTTTTATACGTTGGTAGAAAAATATTTTTTCAAAACAATGACGACAGTGAAAATAACAGGCACCATCTACATTTTTTCGAGTGAAAGATTCACTCAATATGGGTGAAAATCTTGCAAATCTAGATTCAGTGAAGATGTCACTCTAAATGAGTGAAAATCCACTCATTCCAGAGTAATATTTCACTCTTAAACATGAGTGGATTGCACTTATTCTTAAGCATGAAATATCACTCTAAACAAAGTGGAAGTTTAGTCATTTAGAGCAAAATTTCCACTCGAGCTCGTTTTGCAGGATTTTCACTCGAATGCTGTTTTTTTTTCTTGAAGTACACCTTTTCAAAAGTATCCAGTAAAATTTTTGACCAAAAATATGAACATTTGAAGATGTTATCGTGATTTATGTAAAAAATATTGATATTGATTAAGAGAAATTGATCCCAAAACTATTCTTTATTCATCAGAATTTTTTGGAATTTTCGGAATGATACCCGTTTCAATATTTCTATATTTCCACGATTTTTCGTAAAGATGCATCATCGTTAAAATTTTCCGATTAAGATTTTTTTTACTGACATCGACAATGGGAGGAATTTTCGCACGTACGAGTTTTCCCTTTGCCGCCACGTACTCGAAGCCCTGACGTCGCATCTCGCGACGCTCGGCGTGCTTCCGCGGCATACTGCACCAATTTCTCACCTAGATAAAATATCAAAATGACCGTGAGACTTTACTCAACAAACGCCCGTTTGAAATTTTTCGAATTTCTATCACTAAAAAAAAATTAGAAACAAAAAGACAAACAATGTTTACTTATCTTGCTCTCATAGTCGATCAACACTTGCACCAGATGATGTAAAATCGATAATATCGACCGCGATTAGTTCCTCCAAAGCCTTTGACACATCCTAGTCACGCTAAATGGCACCACATACTTATATAGTGGCAATAAACCTAGACAAACCGAATGAAAAAATCGTTTTTCCATAAGGTGCAATGTGGGGTTAGGCCCTTTTGTTCGCTCGGCACCCCTTGGCTTAGGACCTTGACTGACTTTGATGAATTTTTAAAATATGAAAAAAAATTTTTTTTAATTTTTAGTTTACACCCTTGAAACGGCGTTTGTTTGAGGAGTCCAAAAATGTGTAAAAGTCAATTTCGAAAAATTTGTGGGTTAGGCCCTTTTGTTCCCCGACCCTTCAATTGTTTGTTAATGCAATTATTTCTTTACTTTTATAAACAATATTTTTGAACTTCTTCACTAATTGGCTAGAAATCGTCTCATGAATGATTTGGGGTGGTCCAAATGTTGAATTTTCAAGCCAAACGCATGAGCTTTTAACAAAACAGCTGCATTTTCAGACAAATAGTTAAATTTTCAACCAAAAAGATGAACTATCAACAAATTACGTTAATTCTCCACGAAACAGTAGAATTTTCTACAAGACTGATGATTTTTTAAGCCAAAGAGATGCATTTTCTACTAAACAGTTGCATTTTCCATCTGAAAATACTAATTTTCAAGAAAAAAATGTAATAGTTTATATTTAAACCAAAAAAAGATTTTTATTTTAAATAAAAAGTAGTTGAATATAACTAAAAAAGACGAATTTAAAATAAAATACTTGAATCTTCAACTAAAACAGATTAATTTTCAACCATACAGTTGTATTTCTAACCAAAAAATTGTTTTTCTACCAAAAAAGACGAATTGTAAACAAAATACATATATTTTCTAGCAAATAGTTCAATGTTAAGCCAGAAGGATTAATTTTCTATAAAAAAGACGATTTTTTAAGAAAATACATGAATTTTCAACCAAAAATCGAATAATTGAATTTTCAGTTAAGAAAATTAATTTTCAGTAAAAAGAAACTGAATTTTCTACAAGACTCTTGATTTTTCAAGCCATAGATGCATTTTCTACTAAACAGTTGCATTTTCAATCTGGAAATACTAATTTTTAACAAAAAATGTAATAGTTGATATTTAAACCAAAAAGTATTTGTATTTTAAATAAAAAGCAGTTGAATATAACGAAAAAAGATTTTTATTTAAAATAAAAAGCAGTTGAATATAACCAAAAAATGTTTTTATTTTAAATGAAAAGCAGTTGAATATAACCAAAAAAGACGAATTTTCAACAATACTTGAATCCTCAACTAAGACAGATTAATTTCCAACAATATAGTTGCATTTTTAACCAAAAAAATGTATTTTCTACCAAATAGTTGAATTTTCTACCAAGAAGATTAATTTTGTACCAGAAAAGACGAATTTTGTACCAGAAAAGACGAATTTTCAACAAAATACATACATTTTTCACCAAATAGTTGAATTTTCTACCAGAAAGACGAAAAATGCAGTAGTTAAATTTTAATTTAAGAGAATTAATTTTCAATAAAAAAAGAATTTTCTACAAAACAGTTGAATTTTCAACCCGAGAATATGAATTTTCAACCAAAAAGTTAATTTTCAACCAATTAGATGAATTTTAAAGAAAATAGTTAAATCTTCAGTTGAAATAAATTTTTTTAACAAAAAAAAAGACGAATTTTTAACTAAATTTATGAATCTTCAACAACAACAAAAATTGAAAAAAGAAAGTAGTTGAACTTTTAGCCTAGAAAGATGCATTTTCAATAAAAAATATAATAGTTGCTATTTCCACAAAAAAAATGTTTTAATTTAAAATAAACAGCTGAATTAACCCAAAAAACACGAATTTTCAGCAAAACACTTAAATCCTCTACTAAAACAAATTAATTTACAAACAAACAGTTGCATTTTTAACAAAAAATTGATTTTCTGTCAAAAAATACGAATTTTCAACAAATTAAATAAATTGCCAACAAAATACATAAATGTTCAACTAAATAGTTAAATTTTCTACCAAATTGTTGAATTTTGGAGCCGAAAATAAGACTTTTTCACAAAACCATTGAATTTTCAACAAAAAAGTTTATATTTTACTAAAAAAAATTAAAACGAATTTTCAACTCAAATTATTAATCTTGAAACAAAATATGATATAATATAAATAATAATATATTGAAATCCGAAAAAAATTGGAAACACTTTTTTGACCTCCAGTAATGTAAATAAATTTAATTTCAAGAAAATGTAAAAATTCTTCAAATAAGACATTTTTTAAACATTTTTTAGAGCGCGAGTAACCAAGCTGTACAAGTGTACATCTATCGATTCAAAATTAATTATACTTTTTTAGGATCCCACTATGCTACTTTTTTGCGTAGTATCGATTTCAAATTGCAGAATTTTTTTTTCCGACCCAACCTTTTACAGAGGGTGGCCACAGAACTCGGAAAATAATCGTGATTTCATGTTCTAAATAGGATTTGTTTTTTAATTTTTTAATAAGAAATCAGACTATTTAATTTTGATTTTTTTAAGTGCTGTGATATAAAACTCACCTTCCTATCTCAGAAAATATTCGTGCATATCCTCTCAAAGATAGATTGTGGAAAACCAAGCCAGATTTCTGGAAATTTGGGAATAGAATAGTATTGTTGTAATTAGAATTGTACAAAACTAGAATATTACGAAATTTTATCAATGATACTTACAGTCCATTTGAAAGTTTATTGCTGTTGGAAGAATTGTACTATATTACAAGACAAAAATACAATGAAATACCGGTCAGAAAAGGACGAAAATCGTGCGTTGGAGCAAAATATTTTAAAATGAGGGACATCTGTAAAATGGGTCAAATTTTGTAATGTAGTCAAATAAATTTAAATATTTAAAAAATTGTATTAACCCAGAAAATGTGTTTCTGATTTAAAAATAATGTATAAAATAGATCCATTTTTTAGGGTTATACAATATTTTTAAGGTGTTAAACAATATGGTGATAATATTTATACGAGCGGAAAATTATTTCATTACATTACAAATACTTGAAAAATAATTGTAAAATAACATGTCTTAAGATCGTAAAATATTTGTCTTTTAAATATACAAGATATTCAATAAGATATTGAATAAAATGTAGTATGCAAGAAAAAAAGTGAAATCAACATAGTGACAATGAAAATACTATCAACAGCAATTTATTTATTAGCAAACAAATGGCTCTTAATAGAAGTTCCCCTCTTCATTTCTGGGGCTCTTCAGCATATAGCCTCTTCTTTTTTCGGGCATTGGCTCCCAATTCAAGTTACACCCGACACGGTGTTCCTTAACGAAACTTAAATAAAAATTGCTTGAACGTCTTCGATCTATGTATACACTTAAACTAGAGCATAAATGCAACGTTTTAAGCCTATTCAGAAAATCGGTTCCCCGTGCTCCTGGAAAATAACAGGCGTTTGAATTTTTTGTTTTTTTTTAAATTCGTTTTTATTTTTGTTTTAATGATTATATAAATGAACTATTTTCACCCTTTTTATGCTAATAACTAAATAACAATAATTATCATATGTTCCTGAGAAAACCTTAATATAATATACTTCTTATACATACAATATAATAGTAAACTCATTTTTTAAATAACCATAAATTACATATGATAGGAATTATATTCACAAACTGCCCGCAATAATTGTTTATCGTATCCGGGATTCACCTTTGAAACTTTATACTTCATCCACGTGAGATTGAAGTCATGATGTACCGACTCCATGGCCTGTTCACTATAAAAACCTAAACCACGTTCATTCTTGCAACAAAAATCAGGAACGTGAAAAAAGACGGCGTGCACTTTTGGCGTAACAGGGATTTCCAACTTTAAATAATTGATTTTGAATTCTTCGATACATTCTTTGTAGTTCTCATCTAATTTTACTTTGAAACAAACATCAACGACTTTATTGAATGTGGTGTTATGCTAAAAAAGGTGAACTTCATCAGCAAGGCCCTTATAGAACAATTGGAGAAACAACAGAAAATTATCTAAATTGGATTAAAGCAGGCGCAGACAAAAAAAAAATCCCAGAATTTTAAGAATTGTATTCATCCACCAATATTTGATACTAAGGAAGATAGATTATTTCTCGACATCATTCCCCCTCCTGAGCTTCACCTACTTTTAGGTGTTGTAAATACATTATACACACACATGCTTCGAGAGTTTGAATCAGATGCTTTAAAGTGAGCAAGTGCATGTAATGTACAGCGTGAGATCACGCATGGCTTGGAGAGCATTCAAGGGAAATTCATGCAAAGTGTTGCTAAATAAAATAGACATCTTGAGAAGAGACTCATTAAATTGTTTGAAATACGTTGAAGTATTTCAAAGTTTCAATAAAGTCGTTAATGCTTGTTTCGAAGTAAAATTAGATGTGAACTACAAAGAATGTATCAAAGAATTCAAAATCAATTATTTATAGTTGGAAATCCCTGTTACACCAAAAGTGCACGCCGTCTTTTTTCACGTTCCGGATTTTTGTTGCAAGAATGAAAATGGTTTAGGTTTTTATAGTGAACAGGCCATGGAGTCGGTACATCATGACTTCAATCTCACGTGGATGAAGTATAAAGTTTCAAAGGTGAATCCCGGATACGATAAACAATTATTGCGGGCAGTTTGTGAATATAATTCCTATCATATGTAATTTATGATTATTTAAAAAATGACTTTACTATTATATTGTATGTATAAGAAGTACATTATATTAATGTTTTCTCAGGAACATATGATAATTATTGTTATTTAATTATTAGCATAAAAAGGGTGAAAATAGTTCATTTATATAATCATTAAAACAAAAATAAAAACGAATTTAAAAAAAAAAAATTCAAACGCCTGTTATTTTCCAAGAGCTCGGGGAACCTATTTTCTGAATAGGCTTAAAACGTTGCATTTATGCTCTAGTTTAAGTGTATACATAGATCGAAGACGTTCAAGCAATTTTTATTTAAGTTTCGTTAAGGAACACCGTGCCGAGTTTAATTGCTTTAACAATGATAATTGGTAAAATTCCGGTTGTACTAAAAGTCTAGGAAACGATATGTTTCTGGAAAATCGAAGATATTACATCCCAATTCTACCTAATTAAGAATATAAACATTCACACCGGAATAAACTACCGCCCAGATGCAAAAAAAAAACATAAACTTAAGGATTACGTCCCGGGACTCATCCTGCACCTGAGCTTCAGGCCACGTTAGGGCATTTTTCACATATATATTACAGACGTAAATTCTGAAACTGTAAACCGTTTATTTTGAATACTGTGAAGAATTAAACTACTAGAATTTTATACAGTAGGATAAATTGATTTTAATAGTACAAGTATTTCAAACGGAAGGAGTAATTCAAATGAAAAATTAATCAGAATCAAGCACAAAACTAGGAACAATATACAAACACACGCACACAACACACATTTTCTAGATTTTGCGCCTGATTAAAAGAAAGCGGTTGACATTGAAATAAGACATCCTAGGCTAAAGATTAGCAATTATTTTTTTCTAACGAGCTATATGCAAACAAATAAATGCAATTTTACTTTTCAATTTTAACGCTCGAAAATTAAAATGATAATTTGAATTCAGATTTTGATCGTTTTACTCAAAAATAAATTTGGCTACATAGAAAAAAGATGAATTTTCAAATTATTCATGTAACTATTATTTAATAAAATCAGGAATGTACAAATATAGTACAAATATGATCAAATAGACAAAAATAATGACCCTCGGGGTTTCTTCGCGTTGAAAGAAAATTTCGACTATAAATTGATAAAAGTTACGGAAAAAGCATTCTAGATTTCCTTCAATACGCAGAGTTCCCGTTCGCGAATACTTTTCGTGGTGTAAATACTGTAAATTGAATTGTAGGTTTGCATGGTTCTGAATTAATTTAGTTTTTTCATCAAATCTTAAAGAAAAAGATAAAAGCTTAGAAGGAAACCCAAGTTTAATCTCACGCACCAAGAAAAGGCTAAACCTGATCTACTACTACTACGTGATTTCGATTTAAATTACAACTTTCCTCCGTATCGGTCTTTGGATCATTCATCCTGCGACATTGATCGGAGACAATAGGGACTTAAAAAAGGGACTTACTACTTCGCGGATTCCCTCGTCGAGGCGATGCGTCTTCCAGCTTCCTGTCCTTCAGATTCTGAAAAAACACAATGTTGAGTAATTAAAATTTTTTAATTCCCGCCCAAATAACTTTGCAAACTAGTTAAATTAGGATGGCCGAAAAGCTTCAGTTTAAAAATTCCCTGATTTTTCCCTGACCAATTTTTCATTTTCCCGGACCATTAATATTCATAGACCAGCATTTTAATCTTGAAACATTTTTAAGAGAATAAAACATTTAAATTTCAGATTAAAATATAAGCATTCCAAATATATTTATTTATCCCAACCAAAAGAGATGAATTTTCAATCCAGAAGAACAAACTTTCAACAAAACAGTTGAATTTTTGACCAACTAATTAAACTTTTTAGAAAAAGTTGAATTTTCAATCCTAGAGGACAAATTTTCTGTCCTAAAAACTAATTTTCAACAAAACTATGGAGTTTTCGAACAAAAATGATGACTTTTTAACAAAATACTTGAATTTTCAACAAAATAATTAAATTTTCAATATAATAGAGGAATTTTCAACCAAATAGTTCAATGCTCAAGCCAAAAAGACGAGTTTTTTAGAAGTTATTTTAACTTTTCCACCCGAAAAGTTGAATTTTCAACAAATAGATGAATTCTCAACAAAAAATATAATAGTTGATATTTCAAACCCAAAAGATTTTAATTTTTAATAAAAATCAGTTGAATCCAGGAAAAACGAAATTCGACAAAGTAGTTGTATCCTCAACCAAAAAGATGAATTTTTAATGAAGAAAAATAATTTCCCACCAAAAAAAGAAAAATTTTCAACAAAATGATTTCATTTTCAACCGAAGAGATGAATTTTTAACTAAAATTATAAATCTTCAACCAAACAAGTGCATTTTTAACAAAGTATGTAGTTTGACTTTTAAACAAGTAATTGAATTTTCAACCAATAAAGATGAATTCTTCACGAAAAATATAATAGTTGATAATCAAACTGAAAAATATGTTAAAAAAAGAATAAATTTCTACCGAAAAAGATGAATTTTCAAACCAAAAAGACGAATTTTCAACAAAATTGTTGAATTTGCAACCAAACAAGATTTTTTAGTCAAGAATAAAAATTTTTAGGCAAATTATAAGTTGAAGGAGAAAATAATTTTGAATACAAAATAAAAATTTCGAATTACTATTTGTTTAAAAAATGTTTTTTGTTTATTTCCTTTCAGTTTATATAAATATAATTTCCCTAGGTTTCTCGAGAAAAGTCAAAAAGATATTTGAAGATTTCAAATATGTCGTAAAAGTATCTAGAAAATTTCTAAGAAATTTTTTTTTTATTTTACAGGATTTTATAAAATTTTAGGAAAAATTACAGTAATTTTTTATTATTTTTAAAATTTTATCTTCCAGATTCTTTTTTGACAATTTTTGAAATCTTTGGGAATGTTTTGATATCTTTTGAAATATTCTTTTTAAGTAAATTTTGTAAAAAAAAAAAAAACCTTTCAAAATTTTCCCAGAATTTTCTCTATAATTTTGTAATCTTGCAAAATTGAAAAATTTCGCTTTAAGATCTTCTACATTCTTTTTCGAAAATATAGGAAGTCATTTTAAACGTTTTAAAGTCTTTATAAATATTTTTTTCAAGTTAATTTTTAAAAATACGGAATCAATTTCAATTTTTCCTAGAAGCTTAAGAAAAGATGTTATTATCTTCAAAAATCTTCATTTTGTTAAAAAAAAATTTGAAATCTTTTCAAATTTTAAATTGTTTTTAAATTATTTGAAAACTTCTAAAATTATATTAAATATAATTTGAAATAATTCAATGTTTTCCTTATATTTTTTTTAATCCTGCAAAAATTGTCTTAAAATCTTCCAGATTCCTTTTCGACATATTTTGAAATCTTCCAAGCTTAAAATTATTAATATTTACAATAAAAACTAAATCATTACAAATTTTTTGTTTACCTGTACCCATAATTTCATTTTTCTCATCTCTTTAAAAGTTCGAAAAAATTCAGAAAATCCGTAACATTTATTAATAGATAAATAAATTTTTAGAATTAAAATTCCTCATTTGGAAATTACGTTTTACAAAATTTGAGAAAATTTAAAAGAACAAACTGAAAACAGCCACTTGAAGTCATATTCAAGCAGAGATTTTCGATAATTTCGTTCCACCTTTTAGATAGGAAATGCAGACAAAAGATAATCTATAACAATAGATTCAATGTCGTTCAAGAATTCCCAGAATATTGTTCGTCCAATATACAATTCGTTGATTCTAACCTATATCTCACTGTCATCAAATTTGATTAAAAACTCTATTAAATTGCACTTACCAAATGGTCACGATAGAAAACCGTGATTGACATCCACAAAAAGGCCGAAAAATATATTAGAGAAGATTGTCCTTACTCTAAATTCACTAAATCTCATTTCCCGTCCGAAGGAGCTGCACGAAATCGTCAAAGAAAAACTCTTCGAACATTGTCACGTACATAAAAATGGATCAAACGCGAAAAAATATCTTTAAAAATGACTAGAGTCTCCAATTTATTGCTGGAACCCGAAATTCTTCTAGTTTTTGAGCAAAAAGTACGAAGGAAATTGTCCAATTTCACAACGGACGTCATGGCGAAGCGGGTCGTTTAACCTCAGAATACGAATATTGAACATCGTTACAAATTGACTTGGATTGTACCCAGTTTCTTTACAAAATCTTGATCACTAGTAACTCCGACACTAAAATTTTGTCAAATTTAGATTTAAAATCGATTAAAACCTGTCAATTTTCGACCTAAAATCACGGAGCTCTACACGACGGTTTTCACTTCGCGAAAGGACGTATTCAACAAGTCTTGACAGGCCCGCCAAACCGTCACATTGAAAAATTCGAATCGGAACATACAAATTTTCAAATCGCGATTATTTACATTTTTTGAACGTTTTTAGATAAAAGTTATAAATTAGGGAAGAGAAATGTTTAAGATTTCTCAATAAATTATAGAATTTCATTATTAGTAGGATATACAATAGAAAACATGTTAAAAAGAAAAAGTTAAGGATGATGATGATGATGATGATTCTGGTGCGCACTTCGGTGCGCATGCGTTGGCTTCATACAAAAAGTTAAGGAAGTTGAGATAATTAAAGCGCATGCGCACAATCTCGAATTTCTGCGCGGGAAAAATCTCGATCGTTACGATCATTTAAATTTGTATTCTTGAATTACAATTTAATGAATTAGTTGTAGTGTCAAATAGTGTTAATAGTGAATCGATTTGATAAATAAAATAAGTTAATTTGCAGATTTAAAAAAAACTTAGATTGTGTATTATCTAGCGGGAAAAACAAGATCGGCATTAAAAGTTACGAGAAGAACAATATTTTAAGAAGTTCAAGTAGACCTTTTGCATGCAATAAAAAAATTATTTATTTCATAATACTGCTTTCTGTTTCATAATATACTTATAGTTTTATAAAATTAGTTACAGTTTTTTTGGAGGAAAATACTGAATGGATAAATCGAGTATTTATACAAAATAAATAATTGCGAATTTTATTACAATATTTTAAAGAAATTATGTACTCGAGTTCAATTAATTTGTCAATTTAGTTTAACTTTTCAATTTATATTGTTAAAATGGGTACAATTTTTAAATGAAAGCCTTAATTGTCAATCGATTTGGAATTTAAAACTTTCCAAATGTATTAACTTTCAATTGGAAACGTTTAAAAATGAGCATTTTTTATTAATCAAAATTTAAAAGTAAAAAATTTTAACTTTCCTTTAGAAATTGGAAAAAATCAATTAAAATAAATAAAAATTATTTTAAAGCACTTGAATATTTAAATTAAATTAAACTTGTTTATCAAAGTCTCCTAAAAAACCGTCCAAATCCCTAGAAATCTTTGAAATCCCTTAAGATCCGTAGAGATTCAATAAAATACTTAAAATATTGTGGAATTTATAAAAATACCTAAAAATATTTGAAATCGCTAAGAATCCCTTGAATATTAATTTAATACACTCTATTTTCCAAAGCTCTCTTGAAATCTTTGGAAATCCTACAAAATTCTTTGAAATCCCTTGCAATTTTTGTAATCTCTTGAAGTTCTTTCGAATTCCTTGAAATCTTATTTTTCGGAATCGTAAAAATTATTTGAAATGCCTTGAAATAATTTAAAATAAACTTATTCATTAAAGTTCTCTAAAAAAAACATTCAAATCCCTAGAAATCGTGGAATTCCCTTGAAATCGTTATAATGATTTTCGATAATTTTTTTTCTAGAATCGTGAAAAAATTATAAGAAATGAGGTTGTCGCGTGAATTTTAGATCATATATTTTTTAAATACCGTTTAAAAATCTAAAAAATTTAGTACATTTAAATAACAAATTTTTGAATATTTAAAAAAAAATATCGAAAACCCTATTCAAACAACTCTGTGATTATGAAACGTCACATCCTGCAAAACGCTGAACCAATCAGAACTTTTCGGTTTCACTAAAATTCTAAGCATTTTATACGCCTTTTTGGGCCTTTCTTCATATTTTTTAAACACGTTTTAAATAATAAACGTGAAAATAGGTTATGTTTACTCCAATCACACTCCAATCACTGATGTTTACTTCCGACACTGGCCCAATCAGAATGTCTCATCTTCCCGCAAAAAATTTAAAAAGTCTACTTTTCAAACATTAAAACAAATATTCTAACTTATTAAAAAAAACTTTTCTCAGGTAATTATATTCAATTTTTAGTGCTCTTTTCATTTCACTAGGAAAAAAATATATTTGAAAATATGCAATAGCCCCGTTGTCAGGGAATTTTTATAGGATTTGAGTGGACACCTGGTAATAAAAGAAAAATTTTGTTTACAGGCTACTCTAAATTTGAAAGAAGGTCCAAACGAAGTGGTGTTTAGTGTGACGACAGCTTATCAAGGAACAACTCGCTGCAAGTGTCACATCTACAGATGGCGATGGGACGACAAGATCGTGATTTCCGATATCGACGGCACGATCACCAAGTCTGACGTCCTCGGTCACATTTTGCCAATCGTTGGAAAGGACTGGGCGCAATCTGGAGTTGCTCAACTCTTCACTAAAATAAAAAATAATGGCTATAAACTTCTCTACCTTTCTGCAAGAGCCATTGGTCAAGCGAGAGTCACTAGGGAATATTTGAAGAGCATCAAACAAGGGGATTTGTCTCTTCCTGAAGGACCTCTTCTTCTCAATCCTACGAGTTTGATCTCCGCTTTTCATCGTGAAGTCATTGAGAAGAAGCCGGAAGAGTTTAAAATCTCCTGCTTGAGTGATATAAATGCCCTCTTTCCAGAAGACAGTAAACCTTTCTATGCAGGATACGGAAATCGAATTAACGTAAGAATTTTGGAAATAAATTTAATAGATAACATTTTTAACGGACTACAGGTCTTGTACTCACGCCACTATTGGCACTTTTTTTAAGGATGCGACTATTTTGCTACTTTTTGGGGACAAAATGACACTAATGCTAGTATTTTCTCAAATTACTCGCTAATGCAACTATTTGTTTCAATTTTTAAAAGATTTCATAAGATTTCAAAGAATTTCAAACATTTCCAAGATATTTCTAAACATTTTACGAGATTTCAACAGGTTTCTATGGTTTTAAAGGATTTTAACTGTTTGCAGAGATTTTAAAGGATTTTATAGGGTTTCATCATTAATACCTATAGAGTACTTTAAAAGATTTCAAGGGATTTTAGAGAATTTGGAAGATTTCAAGAGATTTTAATAGATTTCAAGAAGTTTCATCTGATTACAGAGGATTTCAAGCTTT
This sequence comes from Andricus curvator, assembly GCA_932195095.1. Lineage (NCBI taxonomy): Eukaryota > Metazoa > Arthropoda > Insecta > Hymenoptera > Cynipidae > Andricus > Andricus curvator. The sequence continues at coordinate 138,758 of CAKNYM010046391.1, read as the reverse complement.
TCAAAATTTTTGAAGCTATTTTAAAAGCTATGACAAATTTCAACATAATTTGCGGGATGTCAAAGTATTTCAAGGGATTTTTAGGGACTTTATCTGACCTACTCGATTTTATAGTATCTCTAAGGACTTTAAAGATTTAAAAAGATCAATGGATTTGAAAGGATTAGAGAGATTTCAGGGTATTTTACAAGATTCCAAGAAATTTTAAGGGATTTTAAAAGGGTATCAAAGATTGCAAAAGATTTCAGAGATTTCAAGAGGTTTCAGGAAAATGCAATGAATTTCTAGAGAACTTTAGGGAGTAAATGAAATGGAATAAAATTTTAAGAGACTTCTAGGAATTTCAAGGGATTTCTACGGATTTTTAGAGATTTCGCAAGATTTAAGTTTTTTTTTAATTTCTAAGGATTCCGTAGGATTACAGAAAATTTCAAGAGATTTTAAACAGTTGGAGAGTTTTCCAGGAATTCCTTGGGATTTCAACAGCATTGAACGGTTTTTAAAAGATGTCAGTGTATTTTAAAAGATTTTAAGGGATTTCAAGGGGCCTTATCAGATTTTATAGAATTTTGCGGGATTTCAAAAGATTTCAAAGTTATCGTTTTTGAAAATTTTTTGAAAGATATTACCGATTTTAATGATTTTAGGGTATTGTAAAATCCAAGGAATATAACGAGATTTCAGAATTTTCAAGGAGTTTCAAAGAATTTCGTCAGATTTCAGACAATTTCATAGGATTTCAAAAGAAACTAAAAGATTCAATAATATTATGAGGAATTTCTATAAGTTTCAAGGGATTTAAAAAAATTGGAGAGTTTTCCAGGGATTTTATAGGATTTCAACAGCATTGAAGGAGTTTTAATAGATTTTAGTGGATTTCGATGGATTTCAAAGATTTCAAGACTTTTAGGGTAGTTTAAAAGTTTTCAAGGGATTTCAAGGGACTTTATCAAAGTTTATGGAATTTTAAAGGATTTCAAAGATATCGTTTTTGAAGAAATTTTGAAAGATATTACCGATTTCAAAATGTTTTACGGGATTTTACTCGATATTTATGCAATTGCTAGGGATTCTACAAGATTGAAGAGATTTTATTTTCAATCAATTTCAAAGGATTTTAAAGAGTTTCGTGTATTTTAAAATCCAAGTAATTTTAAGAGATTTCAAAATTTGTAAGGGTTCTTAAAGAATTTAGTCAGATTACAGAAAATTTCATAGGCTTTTCAAAAAAATTAGAAGATTCAATAAGATTATGAGGGATTTCTATCGATTTCAAGAGGTTAGAAAAATCGGAGAGTTTTTCAACTAATTCAAACGATTTCAAAGGATTTTAAGGGACTATCAGATTGTATGCAATTGCAGAGGATTTCAAAGCTATAATAATTTTTTAGGAATTTTGCAAGATAATGCATAATTCAAGATGTTTTACGACTTGTCCTGCATTTTTCTCGATTTTTGTGGAATTATGTGCTAGCGATTTTATCAATTTCAAGGGATTTCAAGCGATTTTAAAGAGTTTAGGGTATAGAATTTCTAACAATTTTAGGTGGCCATTTTATAACAGTTTCAGGTTATATTCACAGGAAATCGGTAATTTCAGATAAAAATCATTAGATTTTAAAGTTTCATAATTTAAAAAAAAATGTCAGGTTACATTAGCGTTTTACACCAAAAAATAATTTGAACAAGATTTAGAATCATTTAGTAATTTTGGATTATGTTAGTGTTTTTCCTCGGAAACTTGTATTTTTAATTAAAAAATTAGATTTCCAAGAAGAAGATGATTAACAAAACTTAACAATTTTAGGTTATGTTAATTAGTGTTTTACAACAAAAATTGTTTTCAATTTTTGATTATAAGTAGTGTTTTTCGTCAGAAATTGGTATTTAAAATTTTTTTAAATTAGATTTCAAAGAAGATTCAAAACTGTTAACCATTTTATGTCGTGTTAGCGTTTCACACAAAAAATCAGTATTTCGAAACACAAATCATTATAATATGAACAAGATTTAGAATTTTTTACAATTTTGGATTATATTAGTCTCGTTCATCGGAAATTGGTATTTAAAATTTTTTTTTAATATTTCAACGAAGATTCATAACTTTTGACAATTTTGATTCTGTTAGCGTTTTACACAACAAAATTGGTATTTTAAAACAAAAATCATTACATTTCGACAAGATTTGATCATTTTTAACAGTTTCAGGTTATATTAATGTTTTTTTTCACCGGGATTCGGTTAATTTAAACACAAATCATTAGATTTTGAAGAAGATTTACAATTTTGAACAAATCTCTGTTATGTTTTGTTAGCTTTTTTTTCGGAAATTATTAGTATTTTCAACAGAAAATCATTAGATTTGAATTCAAGGCATTTTTTATAAATAATTAATTATACAAGCTTGAATAATTTTTGATTGTGTTAATGTTTTTCTTCGGAAATTGAAATTTGTTTTCAAAAGTGGCTAGATTTAACAATTTTAATATTTTTATAACAGTTTTAGTTTATTTTCTTGTTTTACATCGAAAATTATTATTTTCAAACAAAAATCATTATATTTCGACATGATTAAACATTTTTTTCACAGTTTCAGTTTAGAATGTAACGAACGTTTTTCAAAGGAAATCGGATATTTTAAACAAAAATTATTAGGTTTGAAAGGTTCATAATTTTAAAACAATTTTGGGTTGCACTAGCGTTTTACACCGAGAACTGGTATTTTCAAACAAAAATCATTATAAATTAAACAGGATGTAGAAGGTTTGAACAATTTTGGATTATGTCAGTGTTTTTCATTGGAAATTGGCACTTCTGTTAATTTAGATAATAAGTACTATAAAATAAAAAAATGTATTAATATTAATTTTCTGTTTTAATTTAAAAATTGCGTAATTAATTAATAAAATTAAATAATGTATCATCTTTCAGGATGTTTGGGCCTACCGAGCTGTTGGGATTCCAATAATGCGCATCTTCACAATTAATCATCGTGGCGAGTTGAAACACGAACTGACTCAAACATTCCAGTCATCGTGAGTAAAATATTTGTATGAACTTCTACTTTTCAATGAAAAATGTAGACCAGTTTTGATATATTTTTCTGCATGAGGCAGCTGGTGAATTCTTTGGGTATCTAATTTTAAAGCTCTCGTTTCTTCTCTTTTTGTAAAGATATACTGCCAAAAGTATAAAATATTGTTTTCTATTGTTTTCTATTGTAATATTGTTATTAGTTAATTATACTGTGGCTGATACTTAACCTGGGCTGCCGTAATCTTAGAAATAATGGTTTAAGTACGTGAAGAACTAATGCTACTGGAATTAACACAGGGCCGCTGCAAAAAAAAAAGTTGGAAAAGTATAGTGAAGTAGTTTTGATCGGAATTTCACAGGTGGGTTATTTGTGTGATTACAGCTACGCGTGTCAGAGCGATATCGTCAATGAATTGTTCCCGCCACTGATCAAATATCAGCCTTCCACTGATGACAACTCGACTCTAGCCAGTTAACATGCAACTCGATTATTAATAGTAAACTTTTCACCCTAGCTCGAACAAATACTCGCATCTTCTAGGCGAAATGCTTAATTTTTAAATAGTCAAAATTTGCCACTAAGTGCAATATAGATATTAATTTTTAGAGAATATTTTTAGACATGTACCCTTTAAAAGGGTATTTTTGAAGAAAGGTATTTTACAAGAGGTATTTTACAAGAACGGTATTTACCAGAGAGGTATTTGGAATAATACTCAACTAACACGTTTTGTACAGTTTGTTATCATTGCATACGACTTTATCATGTGTACAAAGTAAAGTACCTGCGTGCCAGATTTTTTATAGTTTTATCAGTGTCTAAGAGTCTAGATTTCAAATCATGAAGAGCCAGGTTTGATTTTAATTTTTGATTAAGAATTAATTTACAAATTGTTAATATTTTATTTGACTTGGTTCGATGATCACGTGCCGATGAGGTGTTTGGTTAAGCAACCCCTGCCTATCTTCTTATAATTTATAGGGTAAGCACTCGCTGGTAAGAATTTGATTTTTCACCCAAGATGCTTTTGCCAAACTTGCTCGATTACCTTTTTTCATATGCACAATTGGCTGGATTGAACATAAAAAAAATCTGAAATTCGAAATTGATACAACGCGCAAAAGTAGCGTATTGGGATCCTAAAAAAGTATAATTAATTTGGAATCGATATCTATGCAGCTCGTTTACCTGCACACGAAAAAAATTATAAATACATTTCTTGTTTGCAGAGTTTTTTTAATTTTCTTGAGTTTCAAGTTTTTAAATATTTCTGGAGGTCAAAAAAGTCTTCCCAATTTTTTGCGCATTTAAATCAATCATTTTTTGAGAGATAAAGGGCCGTGCACCAAGTAGTTGAACTTTCAACCAAAGAAGATGAATTTTCAACATTAAATGTGATAGTGGATATTTTAACCTAGAAAAGATTTTCATTTTAATTCAAAAACAGTTGAATTGGACAAAAACAGATTCATTTTCAACCAAATAGTTGCAGTTTTAACCAAAAAAGATTACATTTCTGTCGAAAGAGACCCATTTTCAAATCAAAAAGACGAATTTTCAACCAAGAAAGATTTTTCAGTCAATAAAGAAAAAAATTTTCATCCAAAATGTTGAATCTTTAAGCCAGAAAGGCGAGCTTTCTAGAAATTAAAGTTTCAAGTAATAGTTGAACTTTTGACCAAAACGATGAATTTTGAACCAAGAAGATTATTTTTCTAACAAAAAAAAAACAAATTTTCGACAAATTACATCAATTTTCAACCAAATAGTAGAATTTTTAATGTAAGAATGGTTAATTTTTTATCCAAAAATGAAATAGGTAAATTTTTATTCCAAAAAATTAATTTTAAACAAGAAAAAAACGAATTTTTTACAAAGCAGTTGATTTTTCTACCAAATAGTTGAATTTTCCTGCCAACAAGACGTGTTTTCTATAAAGCAGTTGAATTTTCAACCCGCAAATATGAATTTTCAACAAAAAAATTAATTTTCAAACAAGCTGTTGAATTATTAACCAAATTATTAAATTTCCAGTTGAAAACATTAATTAAAAAAAAGGAATTTTCAATAAAGTAGATGAATTTTCAACCTAAAAAGATGAAGTTTCAACCTAAAAAGATGAATTCCCAACGAAAAATGTAATATTTAATAATTCAACTAAAAAATATTTGTATTTTAAATAAAAAACATTTGAATTTAACCAAAAACGACAAATTTTCAAAATATAAACTTGAATCCTCAACTTAAACAGATTATATCTCAATTAAGCAGTTGCATTTTTAACCAAAAACGATGAATTTTCATCAAAAAATGTTATAGTTGATATTTCGACCAGAAAAGATTTAAATTTTAAATTTAAAACAGTTAATTTTAATTTTTTAACACGAATTTTGTAACAAACCAGATTAATTCTCAACTAAAATAAATTAGTTTTCAACCAAATCGTTGCATTTTTAACCAAAAAGATTAATTTTGCAGCAAAAAAGACGAATTTTCAACAAGGTACATACATTTTCAACCAAATAAATGAATTTTGAACCAAGAGGATTAACTTTAAAAAATTGTCAACAAAATATGTACTTGAATTTTCAACTGAAAAAGATAAATCTTCTACAAAAAACGGAATAGTTAAATTTTCGACCAAGAAAAAAACAACAAATTTTCAACAAAAGAATTCAATGTTCGACCAAAGAAATTAATTTTTTACTAAAATGATGAATCTTCAACTAAAATAGTGAATTTTTAACAAAATAGTTCATCACTAGAAAAAAAATCGACAAGACACAGGAATCGAAATTAGAATTGCAGCACATTTTGAAAATTTGGAATTTCATATGTAATAAAATTTTTCCTAGTGTATTTCTATGCGTTTTAAATACTAAAATCAAAATTTTTTAAATTCTCTTTATTTCCAATTTCGATTCCTGGGTCTTGTCGATTTTTTTCTTGTGTATCTATGCTAAAAAATCCTACACATGCTCAGAAAAATTTTAAACCACAAGTTATAAAGATAATTTCATTAAATAACAAAATCAGAATGTTAAAAATTCGTTGTATTTCCAATTTCTCAGGTGTTCAGAAATTTTTCCGAAACAGGGGTGAATTAAATATGAATTATCTCTTAGAAAATGATTGATTAAAATCTCTAAAAAATTGGGAAGACTTTTTTAAACTCCAGGAATATAAAAAAAATTAACTCAAGAACATTAAAAGAAATCGGTAAACAGGAAATTTTTTAACATCTTTTTTGAACGCGGATTACTAAGCTATATCTATTGATTTTAAATTAATTTTACTTTTTTCGGATCCAAATACGTTACTTTTTCCCGTTGTATCGATTTCGAATTTAATAATTTTTTTCGACCCACCCTAGTGCAGTCCTCCTGATCCATTGCGCTACTTTTTGTACTATTTCAAAAAAATTTCTTTGCTTTTCAGTCGTATGTCGATGGAATGATGTGGTTTTTTGGTGAAAATTGTTTTGGATTTTCAATTTACGAATGCTATTCTAATAATATTGGTATTGATAATTACTGTTTTTCTAGTTTTATTATGTTCGTGTTGGTTTTCGGGTTGTGTTTTGTCCCTGTGTTTTATAAAATAAGCAATTTTATTATTTATGTATATTGTTTAGATTTCACAATCAGTGTTGGGAAGTAATTTATAATATCGGAGAAAATTTCGAATTTCATTGATTTTTAAAACTAGACTTATGAATTTAAAGTTTGACAGTCTTTCAAAGTGGAATTTTTTCAATATTAAATGTTTATATTTGAATTATAAACATGTAACATTGAATTAGACATTTTTTATTTGAAATTTTGCACTTAGTCTTTTATTTAAAAATGCTTTTAAAAAATTGAATACTTTACTATTGATTTGTTTTTTTTTAGATTAACTAAAATTTTTAAATTGGTAAGCAAAAATATTTCAACATTTTTGGAAGTTTTCATTTTTGAAGTATATATATTTGCAAATCAAAGCAAACAAATTCCAAAGAACAACATTTTAATTTCAAATCTAATTTATTTAACTGCAAATAAATTTAGAATCCAATAATTTAAAAATATTTTTCATTTTCGAACTAATTTGTAGTGTGTCACGTCATAACCATATAAATGCCACTTTTTTGAAAACACGTTTTATTGGCTTAAAAATTCTCTAAAATTCCGTCGCACATTGCGGTGAAAAAAATGTTTATTTAAACAATTTGTTCAAATATTCGAGATACGAGATATATTTAAATAGTAAGCATAACTTATATTTTGAAATCCTGTTTCTAGCAAAACATAATAATAATTTTGGAATAATCTTTGATGATTGTTGGTTCCTTTTTTTTTGAGAATCTTCCTCAACACTGAAAATGTTAGTCCCGAAGAGAAAAAAATCATAAATCTCACCTAGTAATACTTCAGAGCTATTTTATTTCAATAAGAATAAATTATTCTAAAAATATCGACTTAAAAAAATTGTTTCAAAGTAATAAATATAAACATGAATCGAATTATCGCCCTCTTTAATATGCTATATCCCTAATAATTATGAAAGAATCCAAGTTTCTTCTGCAGATCTTTCTCGAGAATCAATCTAATCATTTCTTTTAATTATTGTAGAAACGATTAAGCAGTTACATATCATCTATAACAGGGTGTCTACTCCCCTGGAAAACCTGCAAAATTGTCAGGGAATTTTTTAATACCTAGAAAAACCTGGAAATGTCAGGGATTTTCTTTTTAAGTCCGGGAATTATTCCGAGATCGTCCTTAATTTAAAAAAAATTTTTATGTAAAATTAAATAAAAATACTTTTTCATTTGTAAAAGTAGCCTCGTATTACTGGATTTAACTATTTAGTTGAAATTTTTTTTACTGTAAATTAAGTTTTTAACCGCAAATTTAACTATTATATTTTTGGTTTAAACTTTATCTTTTTTGGTGGAAAATTCAAGTATTTGGTTGGAAATGTATGCATTCTCTTCAAAATTCGTCCTTTTTGGTAAAAAATTAATCTTCTTGGTGGAAAGTTAATCCTTTTGCTTCAAAAATTCAACAGTTTAGTTGATATTTTTTTCTTTCTTGACTAAAAAATGATTTTAGTTGTAAATTCGTCTCTTTTTGTTGAATTCAACTGTTTTTGATTTTAAGTTAAAATCTATTTTGGTTCAAATCTCAACATTATATTTTTCGTTGACAGCTTATCTTTTTTTATTGAAAATTCAACTACTTGGTTGAAAGATAAACTCTGGTAAAAATTTTTTTTTTTTTGTTGAAGATTCATCATTTTAATTGAAACTTCATCTCTGATTGAAAATAAATTTTTTTCAACTGAAAATTAACCTATCCAATTTTTGGTTGATAATCAACTGTTACATTTTTCTTTGAGAATTAATCTCTTTTGGTTTTTTATATTTAAAATTAAAATCTCTTTTGGTTGAAATATCAATTCTTACGTTTTTCGTTGATAATTTATTTTGTTATTAAAGATTCAACGGCGTGATTGAAAAATGAATTTTTTTTTTAAAAATTCACTTTTTTTAGTTGAAAATTCATCCTTTATTTCAGTTAAAAATTCATCTCTTTGGTTGAAAATTTAACTAATTTGATGAAAATTCGTATTTTTTGGAAGAAAATTAATCATTTTAGTTGAAAATTCATCTTTTTGGTTTAAAATTCAACTACTTCATTTGAAGATTCATAATTTTAGTTGCAAATTCATCAGTTTGGTTGAAAATTTAACTTTTTTATTGAAAATTCATTTTTATTTTTGGGTGAGAATTAATCTTTTAACTGAAAATTTAACTATTCTGCTTTTGGTTAATAATTTATATTTTTCAGTTGAAAATTCAAGTATTTGGTTCAAAATTCATTTATTTTGTTGACAATTCACCTTGAAAAATAATTCATCTTTTTGTATGAAAATTTAACTATTGCAGTTGCAAGTTAAACTCTTTTGTTAAAAATTCATTTTTTTTTGTTGATAGTCCATTATTTTAATTGAAAATTCATCTCTTTTGTTGAAAATTGACCTATTTTGTTCAAAATTAATTTTTTTATATTGAAAATTAATTTTTTCAACTAATCCAGTTGAATATTCCATCATTGTTGAAAATTAATTTTTTAAATTAAAAAATAAACTATTCAATTTTTGGTTGAAATTTGATACTTTTTAGTTGAAAATTCATAATTGTAGATGAAAATTAATCTTTTCGGTTTAAAATTCAACTATTCTAATTAAAGATTCATCGTTTTAGTTTAAAATACATTTTGTTTGAAAAATGAACTATTCCATATCTTTTTTAGTTGAAAATTCAACTATTTGGTTGAAAATTATATTTTTTAGTTAAAAATTCAAGTATTTGGTGTAAAATTCACGTATTTTATTGAAAATTCGACTTTTCTTGTAGAAAAATCATCTTTTTGTTTGAAAATTGAACTACTGCAGTTGAAAGTTAAACTCTTTTGTTATAAAAGCATTTTTTTGAAAATGAAAATTCATCTCTTTTCTTGAAAATTGACCTATTTTGTTCAAAATTGATTTTTCTTTGGTTGAAAATTAATTTTGTTAACTAATCCAGTTGAATAGTCCATCATGGTAGTTAAAAATTAATATCTTGCGTTGAAAATTGATCCTTTTTAGTTGAAAATTCATAATTTCAGATGAAAGTTCTTTTTTTTTGTTTGTTTAAAATTCAACTCTTCCAGTTGAAGATTCATCGTTTTAGTTGAGAATTCACAATTTTATTTGAAAACATATTTATTCCATTTTTGGTTGGAAGTGTATCTTTTTTAGTTGAAAATTCAACTATTTGGTTGAAAATACGTATTTTTTAGTTGAAAATTCATGTATTTTGTTGAAAATTCGTATTTTCTTGTAGAAAATTAATCTTTTTGGTGGAAAATTGAACTATTCTAGTTGAAAATGAAACTCATTTGTTAAAAATTCATTTTTTCATGGATTTTTTCCGGGATTTGAGTAGACACCCTGATTCATGACAATCACTGCAATTTTCCTTATTAAAATAAATCTAATAAGCCCCTTTTTTTCTTTCGTTTCAGATATTCAAACATGAGTTTCATCGTCGATCATCTGTTTCCTGCTTTACGAGAAGACGCAGCAGAGGAATTCAGTCAGTTTGCCTACTGGAGGGTACCAATTCCCGAAACGTCAAGTTTCGAGTCCCTCGTAGGCGAACCTCCGATCGCTATTTAAATAATTTCTTCACTTCGAAGCGCAAATAAACGCAGTGCAATGCACTTAATGTAATTATCTTCAGTTTGGTGCTTTAGGAACATTATTTCAACGAATTTTGTATAGTTTCAATCACTGTGGATTCTTTTAGCGATCGTTGATGAAATCGTCTCGTCAGCACGACAAAAACCTTCTCGTCTTTGGTGTTTAAATTCAAACACATTCCAAGGCAGGTGATATTTATCAGAATTAAATTGTACTATAAGTTACCGACACTGGCTGTCTTAGATTTTAAGTTCTTACGGAAATTCGGTGCCGATTGTAATTTAAAATATGCCTGGTGAAATTATTACAATTCCAAGGACGTTCTGGCGAAAGGATCTACAAATATTTGTCTTTATAAATTCAATTACTTTAGATAAAAAAAAAATTAGTTATTGCCGAGCACACAGCTTGAAAGCTAAACTTAATCTAGATATTGTCGATTATAGTAGGACTTATTGTTGGATTTCAAAACCCTAGGGAAAGACTCTGGTCTGAAATTTACTAAACTATTGTGAAGCGAAAGCAAAATCTAGTCCTTGCCAGTGATTCTAATCAAGAAATCACCGTACATATTTCTCCCGTACTTCAGATTTGTTAGTCTTCGATTATAAAGCGAGTCAAATCTAATAAAGATAGTCAAACTTGGAGTAATTTTAAAAGGTAAAAGTAATTTAAAATAAAAGAACACTTTATAGTTGAAATTGACAACTTTTCTCTTAAAAGCACTTTGATCTTGCTGGGATTTCATTGTACATTTTCAATCACCATTAAATTGCTATTTATTTTTTTCTTTGAGATGTCAATTTAGTTGGTCACCCAAACTGTGTATAGTATAAAGGAGTGAATTGAAGATAGGACTTGTGATACCCCGATCAAATATTTTTACTACGTACTGTATTCATTAATTTCCCATTTGTACGGTAGCATTCCGAAGTATCTACATTTTATGAGAGAATCTCTGCGAGGGAACTTCTATGTTTTGATTATTAGATTCCTAAAGCGAGCCTGTTGTTCTTATTAATCTTATTAATGAAACTCCGTCTCTCTCTTAGTTCAATTGTACATTTTTTTTAGAAACTTAAATGTTTGCCTAGTAGAAAATTGCCTCCGCCGAGAAACCATTCTTTTGAGTATTGAATGTTTAGAATATTTTGAGGAATAAGAAAGTACTCGTTTTTTTTTTGGTTTTTTTTTGTATCATTTATAACAGTGGTAAAGAGAGGGGACACCTGCATTTTACCAAAGAAGCGTTAAATGTATTATTATGTGTTGTGAGCACGCTGCATTTATCGATTGCACCGTGAAATAAAATTAGGAAGTTGGTACTTGATTTGTGGTCCTTCTCGATAGTGCGAATTAAGCGAATTGACGATTTACTGCACATGGAAATGATAATTTTTTGACTTTGTATACAATTATTCGCTGGTCGATTGTTTTCTGTCATTCTGTAATACTCCCTAGGAAGTGCAGAACACACGTTGTGTAAATCGTTTTCTGTAATTTATGAAACTCCTGAAGTTTGTAGGACTTGATTTTATATTTTATGTTAGTTACGCACCACGTGGTATAAATAAATTTCAGTTTCTGTGAATTCCCAAGTTTATTCTTTGATATCTGGACCACCTCTCCAATTTTTTTTTAATATTTAGGGAATTTTTATATACCTGGAAAGCACGGATTATTTCAGGGAATTTTGTTTAAAGTCAGGGAAGTTTTTCGAGAGCCTGCTTACATTTTTTTTAAATTGTAATATAAAATTAATTATTAATGGTTTTTTTATTAGTAAAAGTAGCTTTATATTACTAGATTGAACTTGTTTGTTGAAAATTCGTTTTTTTGTTGTTGTAAATTAATTTTTTTACTGAAAATTGAAATGTTCTATTTTTGGTTGAAAGCTAATATTTTATAGTTTAAAATTCAAGTTTTTGGTTAAACATTCATGTAATTTGTTAAAAATTCGTCCTTTTTGGTCGAAAATTCAACAGTTTGGTTGACATTTTTTTCTCTCTTGCCCAAAAAATCTTTCTCAGTTGAAAATTCGTCCTTGGTTGAATTCAACTGTTTTTTATCAAAAATTAAAATCTTTTTTGATTTATATATCAATTATTACATTTTTCGTTGAGAATTCATCTTTTTGGATGAAAATTGGTTGAAAGTTAAACTCTTTGGTTAAAAATTAATTTTTTGTTGTTGAAGATTCATCATTTTAAATAAAAATTCATCTCTTTGGTTGAAAATTGAATTATTTGTTAGAAAATTCGTTTTTTGTTTGTTACAAATTCTTTTTTTGCTTGAAAATTCAACAGTTTGTTTGAAATTTTTTTCTCTCTTGACAGAAAAATCTTTCTTTGGTTGAATTCAACTATTTTGTACGAAAAATTAAAATCTTTTTTGGTTAAAATATCAACCATTACATACATGTTTCCTTCAGAATTCTTCTTTTTTGATGAAAATTGGTTAAAAGTTAAACTCGCTAATTAAAAATTAATTTTTACATTCTCATTCTAATGAGAAGGTATTGGTTTTATGTAAAATTTGACATAGTCGGTTTTCATCAAATGTCCACGTTTTGAGACCTCCTGAGTCAGAAAAAACGATTTTTACGAAGGTGTCTGTCTGTCTGTAGTCTGTCTGTCTGTCTGTCTGTCTGTCTGTCTGTCTGTCTGTAGCCACGATAACTTTCGAAAAAATGATCAGATTTGATTGAGCTTTGGCACACTTTTTTATGGCCGAAAAATAGAGAACGAGTTCGTTAACCAGCTATTTTGGATGAAAATCCAAAAAGTGAGCACATTTTGAAAATTTTTGAGACCACTTTTTTGGAAGATTTGAAAATTCTATGTACGGTTATTAGTAGTACGCAAAATGACGAACAAAATATTCTTATGACTTTTCGTGATAAAAAAAAAAATTACTGGAGTTATAGCATTTTCAAAATTCCAAAAAACAAACGAAAATGAACATTTTAAGCCGAAAAACGCACGATATGAAAAAAAGTCAAGAGGAGAAAAACGTTGATTCCTGAACACCCTATAATATTTTCATGACAACTTTTTGAATTTTTCGAAAAATAAAAAATTCAAATTTTGATCGCACAAAAAATTAATGAAAAATCAAAAAAGCCATTTTGCTGTAAAACTATGCAAGATACCAGAAAAGATCATCTCACCAAAATTGTGCACCTAAAAAAGATCTACAAATTTCTTATCATTCACTTTTTGATATGACGCGTAGTTTTTGTTTTATTCGTAAAAAACCGCATTGAAAATAGAAAAATCAAATTTTCAGACGAATATTACCAGCTACGAAAAAATGACCGAAACAAAATTTGTTCATCCATGGAAGAGGTACAAATTTATTGTGACTCATGTTTCGATAGGATGCGTGGTTTTTGTTATATTCGTGAAAATAACATTGACAGTAAAAAAAATGAAAGTTTTGAAAAAACAATGCAAGGTACGAAAACATATAAATGAACAAAAATTGTGCATTCAAAAAAGACTTACACACCCGTAATCAATTTTTGTGGTAAGAATATATTCAAAATGAAAAAATTAACTTTTTTGATAAACGGCACAAGCTAAAATAAAATGTTAACTAATAAAATTTGTCGCCTCAATTATATCATTACTTTTCATTTGAAATCAAATACAAATTTAGTAATTTGTATATGAAGAACATATAACACGAAGCACAAAGTGCGCGCTCAGTGTATTTACCAAATCGCACGCCGTAAGTGCGCTCCAACTTTTTTGTTTCTATCATACGGTTCAAATGATTTTCAAATCAAATATCGAGCGCG